>OU612075.1:13793616-14092124 GCA_914767715.1 Membranipora membranacea | reverse complement strand
GGAGCGAAGGAGAAGCAAGAATAACCTAGCTAGAGATATCCGTCCTATTGTAGACCGAAGACTGTCCATCCTTATGTCCATCGAGCACCTATCTAAAGACCAACCACTGGTGAGTCCATCCTACAACATGGTGTCAGAATAACACCCACCAGAACTCGATTCAGACCAGATAGATTTGTGGAATTTTTCAGAGGTCAGATTCTAGCAAATTAGTTGAATTTGCTCGGGTCACAAAACAAGCATCAGTCTCAGAATAAGAAAGTGGTGAGAGATTTGTTGAATCTCAGAAGCTCTCACAGAGTGCAGAAAGGAATTGTGTTACATTCCTAGCCAAAAGTAGTGAGAACAGTGTAACTGTATAAAAGTGAATTGTAGATTAGAATTATCAGCTAAAATGGCTACCAGTGAAAGTAAACAAGAAAAGTTTGTGAAGACCATTGATTTAACAGCAAGCAATTTATCTGCAAAATGGAAAATTTTCAAAGAGCAGTTTGCCATCTATAAAGTAGTAAAGGGTATTGATGCTATGACAACAGAAGATGAAAAGATTTGTCACATGTTGGTAGTCATGGGAAGTGATGCTGTTCCAGTTTATAATCAGTTTGTATTTGACCAGAGTGTAGCTGCTAAGAAGAAAACTCTAGCAAATGTGATTAAGTTTTTTGACGAGTACTTTGAACCAGTAAAGAACTTGATTTATGAAAGACTAGTGTTCAACCAAATGGTACAAGATTCAAGCGAATCTATACACGCATTTGTCGTCCGTTTACAAACACAGAGTGAAAACTGTGAGTACGGTGTTATGAAACCAGAACTCGTCAGAGATCGAATAGTGGTAGGAGTGAGAGATTCAGAGTTAAGGAAATATCTCATTGACACAGAAAACCTAACTCTTGAGTTATGCATACAAAAGGCAAAACAGTTTATCTCACACCAATCACAAGCAGAAAAGATGGGAGAGAACATAGCCTCAAATAAAGAAGAATCCAATAACATCGACACCCTATCAACTGACAAGAGAAGACAGTGGCAGCAGAAAAATGATCTCGAGCTGAAAAGTCAATGCCAGAAAGGTGGAAAATGGCGGCACTTTGGTGGAAAATGTCCAGCAGAAAATAGTAAATGTAACAAATGTAAAAAGATAGGACATTGGGCAAAAGTATGTAAATCACTGAGAAGGTTTCAAGCAGATAAGAAAGTAGCAGAAGTCCAGGAGCGAGAAGACGAAATTCTGGACAGCCTTTACCTTGGATCTCACTGACTATATGGTAGTACCGATTACATAGACACGATTACAGAGACGACAAAAGCGTGGTTTATTGATGTTTTTATCAATGGGAGAGAAACTCGCTTGAAGGTTGATTCAGGCGCTGCAGTTTCAGCCATTCCTAAGCACTTAGCAGATTTGTTGAATCTGCAGCTTTTGCCAGCTGGTAAAGAGTTATTGGGAGCTGGGAATGCAAAGCTGCGTACGGTAGGGAAAGCGCAAGTAGAACTATCATACTCAGACAGAGTGTATACTGATACAGTGTATGTGATAGAAGACCTTGTCACTCCGTTACTAGGCAAACCAGCTTTGTCGGGTTTACAAGTCATAACATTTGTGGGTGAAATAGTGTCAAAGCAAGAGTGGACTACAAAGTTTCCGAAGTTATTTACAGGACTGGGATCCATGGACACCGAAGTGAAAATTGAACTCAGAGATGGTGCAACTCCTTATTGTCAGTCTATCCCCAGAAGAGTAGCGGCTGCTAGAAGAAAACCAATGCTCGAAGAACTGAGACGAATGGAGAAACTAGGGGTGATAAAGAGAGTTGAGGGCCCCACAGAGTGGTGTGCTCCATCGATTGTGGTCCCAAAGAAAAACAACAAAATCAGACTCTGTGTAGATTTCACTAAACTAAATGAGGCAGTGAAACGATCGTATCACCCTCTTCCAGCCACGGATGAGTTGTTAGCCCAGCTGGGGGGGTCTAAAGTTTTCTCAAAACTCGATGCCAACAGTGGTTATTGGCAGATGAAGCTGTCAAAAGAATCCCAAGCACTAACTACATTTATTACTCCTTTTGGAAGATACCTGTGTTGCAGGCTTCCATTCGGAATATCGATAGCTCCTGAAATATTCTCACGTGAAATGCAGAGGATATTGGAGGGCATAGAAGGGATTGTTTGTCAAATGGATGACATCCTAATTCATTCAGAAGATGAAGAGTCGCAGAAAGCTAAAATAGAAGAGGTGCTGAATAGACTGAGTAGGGCCGGGGTTACTCTGAATGAAGAAAAATGCGGTTTTTTCAGAGCAGAATTACATTTCTAGGACATGTCATTGATGCTCAAGGCATTCATGCGGATCCAGAAAAGATAAGAGCAATTCAGGAGTTTCCTCCCCCGAAAAAGGTCAAAGATCTCAAAAGATTTTTTGGGATGGTGAACTATTTAGGTAAATTCTCTCCGAGTTTAGCAAGTGACTCAGTACAGCTCAGGCAGCTGCTGAAGAAAGAAAATAAAGACAACTGGACTTGGAATGGCGACATGGCTCTCGAATATGAGAAGATGAAACAAAATTTAGCTTCTGCACCGGTGCTGTCGCCATTCTCCCTTGAAGCAGACACTCTTTTATCGACAGATGCGTCCTCTTATGGATTGGGGGCTGCCTTATTTCAGAAAACAGAAGAGGGTCTCAAACCGATTGCTTACGCATCGAGAGCTCTCAGTGAAACAGAACAAAGGTATGCTCAAATTGAAAAGGAGGCGCTGGCAATCTGTTGGGCTGCGGAAAAGTTTTATTACTATTTAGCAGGTAGAAAATTTCAAGTAGAGACAGACCACAAACCTCTTATCAGCATCCTATCTAAAATGGAATTGGCAAAGCTACCTATGCGGGTGCAGAGGTTCAGGCTTAGGATGATGAAATTCTGCTATTCCATAAGATATACTCCAGGGGAGAAGTTATTGATTGCCGATGCATTAAGCAGAGCACCCTGTCCAAAGAGTGATACGGTTCAACTGGATGAACTAGATATATCGGAGATGGTAGAAGATCTACCGATGTCGGAGACTCGCAGAAGACAACTCCAGTTCTCTACACTCAATGATACAGTTTGTCAGCAAATTAAGCGGTATATACAGTATGGTTGGCCTGAGTATAAGCAGTGTTCGCAGTTTGTTAAGAATATCTACACATTCAAGGAATGTCTAACAGAAGCGGGGGATCTAGTGTTTTATAACAACAGGGTGTTCATTCCGCTCTTAGAAAGGCAACAGGTACTGAAGGATATACACGCGGGACATCTGGGAGAATCAAAATGTTTGGAGAGAGCTAAAGATCTGGTATGGTGGCCTGGTCTAACTACAGAAATTAGAGAGCTAGTTAAAACATGTGCTACATGTTTGAAATATCGATCTCAACCAAGAGAGCCTCTGGTATCCGTGCCTTTTCCTGAACGCCCGTGGTGGCAGATCGGAATGGATCTTTGTACAGTGGAGGAGAGGGGTAATGATTATCTTGTTATCATGGACTATTTCAGTCGATATCTGATTGCAGAGAAGCTTTCTGACACGACTGCAGAAACTGTGTGCCGCACAATAAAGAAGGTGTTCTCGCTGTTTGGAATTCCTAATTCCGTCATCAGTGATAACGGTCCTCAGTTTGTGTCTGAGAAATTTAAGCAATTAATGGACCAATGGAATATCTTACACCGTACCAGTTCTCCTAAATATTCTCAATCAAATGGTGAAGCAGAGAGAGGGGTACAAACCTTCAAGAAGCTAATCAAGAACATATGAGAATATGTTACAGAGATGCTCCGTTACAGAATGGGTACTCTCCTGCCCAGCTGCTGATGGGGCGAGGTTTAAACAGTATGGGTATTCTGGCGGAGAAACAGGTAAACCTGAAAGGACTCAAAGATTTTGAAGCCAGGTATCGAAACAAGCAGTCGGATCAGTACAACCGGAGATATAGAGTGAAGATCAGGACAGAGGTTCAGGTTGGAGATAGAGTCACACTAAATGATCCAGGAGCTAAACCATGTTCGTCTACAGTAGTAGCCGTCTCAGGAAGAGAAGTGGCTCTTCAGAAGGAAAACGGTCAAATTCTTAGACGGAACAGACGTCAGATCGCGCCAGATATACCACATACGGCACAGCAATCACCAGAGAGCACAGAGTCTGAGGTACCCCACCAGAAAGTGTTACCTCCTGTGTTGCCAGATGTACCCCATCAGGTTCTGTCATATGCAACTCCAGCAGTTAAACAGGAAGCTCTGTGTCCACAGCCCGACAGGAGTACAGGAACCTCGTTCTGTGAGGCAGTACCAGTACCTTCAACGAAGAGGACATAAGTCAGGCAGTCTCTAGATAGGACGCATGCCCCACCAGGGACAAGGAGAACCACGAGATCGGGTAGATCTGTGAAACCTGTAAAAAGAATGAACCTGTAACTATTACACGAGGCACTATGTACCATGTTTCGGGTTTTGTTAATAGATTTTAGCCATGTTGTCACGTATTTGACCATTTTGTGGTTTTATTCTATTTCTAGGATGGTTGTGTAAAACTTATCCTCATGGGTAATAGTGTGGTCAGAGGTATGGCACCTGTCGGGTTCGACAGGACGGAATGTTACCCGGGTGCAAATTGGGATCAACTTCTATCCATTATATCACAATCCTTCCGAACTATATATGCTAACTCTATAATATTTCTATCGACTGGGCCAGTAGAACTAACAGTTAAAGATAAAAAGTCTAGAGAAGTTAATTTACGTACAGAGAACGAGTTCAAGGCCATTGAGCTAAGAATAAGCACTTTGAAGAAACGGGGAGTTTATGTAGTTTTATGCTCCACGTTCCCCATGGACTTTGCACTGTATAATCACCACAGTAAGGTGGCTGAGCCTGTGTATGAAGAGTTCTATGAAGAGATGACGGCGCATCTCGTAGAGAGTATTGTCATTTTGAATCATCAAATAGCCTTAATGAATGACCGCTCTGATTATGCTACTCCATTTTTACACACACACCTTTTGAAAAGGATGCATGGGAATTGGAAATTTAGATTCTGGTACCTCAGAGATGGACTCCATCCTGATGAGGGCACTCAGAGAATCCAGGAGTGGGAGCTTTCTGCGAAAGCGTCAGCAACCATAGCTAGACTTGCTTATGCAAAAATCTAGGTATCCCATACACTAATATTTTGGTATATGACCTTTCTTCACTTGTTATTTTGTCTTGTCTAGCACCTGTCATGTTTATCTTCCTTATAAAAGTGGCTCTTGGCAATTTGTTTAAGAAAATTTTTTGGTTATATTTGCAGAATTGAGTTCGATGTGACACATCGAATATCGGATATATGGACTGATGTGAATCATCAGCAAAAAGAAAAAAAAAAAAAAATCGGATGCAGGTGCATCAGTTATATAAGATTATGGTTATAATCTTGAGAGGGAGATGTTATAGATAGTGAAAGTGGACTCACTAAATAATAGTCTGAGAACAATATCAGTAGAGTCGAGATAGACTCATATACAAATCTACAGAGGGGGATCGACCTAGGAGCACGGAAGGAGAGAACCAGACTATGAATGGTGACCGAGTGAAGGAGAAGCAAGAATAACCTAGCTAGAGATATCCGTCCTATTGTAGACCGAAGACTGTCCATCCTTATGTCCATCGAGCACCTATCTAAAGACCAACCACTGGTGAGTCCATCCTACAACAGTTTTTATACATATCATCCTGCTTCAAGCTGCTTCAGTTTCAAATTCATTTCAATATGAAGTAGTTGGTCATATGTAGTAAACTCAGCTGCCCAGGCAAAAACAACTTGTATTGTCATAAATTCAACCAAGGGTCCTATATAATAACCCTTGGTCCTATATAATAACCCTATATTATAGGACCCTTGGTCCTATATAATAACCCTTGATTCAACATTCATGAAAGTGTCAACATTCATGCAAGTACAAAAGTGAAACTGCAAGGTCAGTGTCACAGGAAGACCTTCAAAGGGTTGCGCCCCCTCCAACTCGGTGCTTTAGATAGCGATTTCCTTTCTGCCATTCAGGTTTTTGTGAATTTTGTACAGGTATATTTTTCTCTGGTCCATAAAGTCAGCTCTGTTTGTGCTAGAACCTTCAAACCTGAAGCAAATGAAAGTTGAAGGAGGGCTGAGTTAGTGTGAGAGATTTCAAGGTAGGTTGTAAAAAAAAATTTTTTGTGTCTTACCCTGTTTGGTGTTTTTTGGGTGGTTGATAGTGGACATTGGCAAAGTAAAGACATGCAAGTCCCAGGGGCCCATGCTAGGAAGGGCTAAAAAAGTATATTTGACCCCAAATAATTTCATGTTTGTACTAGTACTAAAATATCAAACTGAGGTGAAATACACTTTAAACAATTACAATCAATCCATGTGCCCCTGGGACTCTTACATACATTTTCAATGTCCAGTATCAAACACCCCATTGGCAAAGTAGAGGCATCTAAGTCCCAGGGTCCTTTGCCTGTCAAGACAGGCTACAAGTGACCATGCATCATCAAGATCTGAAAATGTGCTCAGTCACAGACAGTGAGAATCCAGATAAGGTACTATTTTTTGTTTGACTACTTACTTACTTACTTACTTGTAGTGTATTGTAGTGGACTTACCTTTGGAATTGTTAGGTTTCTATTTTCCTTCACTTAAATTTAACTAGAGTAGACAGTACAAAATTAATACTAAAAAACGTGTGATCTGAAAGGAAATGAAAACTAAAGGTATGCACTTGACTAGCTACTTTATATTGTGACCAATGACAGTCAGTGTTGTGAGTTATGAGAGGATGCTATTGGTCATTTACAATAATAGGCTGAATCTTAACAGAACAGGTAAATTTGTTCATTCCGCGCATGCTCAGCTCATGCCCAGTCAGATCACGAGAGTCAGTATGAAATTTGTTAGGATTGTTTTATTTGATGATTCCTTTCAATTTTGTGTGCAAAGACCTTAACCGTAACTAGTCAACAACAACATGTGCTTGGATAACTATCAAAAAATTGCGATTGGACTGTTTTCTCTAAAATCTGGAGGAAATAGTGAGATTTACAAAAAGTGGGAGGTGGGTGTAAACTGTAAAAATTTGGAGGGTCACGCCTAAATCGGGAGACTTGGCAAGAATGCAGGTATATTTGAGGTTACAATCCATAAGGAGGGCTATTCAATACAAACTTTAAGACAGTTGACTAACAACTAAATTGATCGCTGACTCACCACTCTTTTCAGTGTAAGTTCAGACCATGTATGTATGAAACTTATTGAATATAGCTCACTTCAATCAAACTCAGCCAACACAATATGAGTTCATTCGGTAACCTTGCTTGTAATCTCTCCAAGCCAGTATTAGATGTTTCATGTTTCCATGAGAACTGCTACAGTCTCAACGAATTCCATGACATCTAAAATCATTCCCGTCCCATGCCACATCAGGTGCAAGCGAACCCGGTGACTTCTGCCCAGTGACACTCACACTGTCCATTCTCCCTGCACTGTATATGTGCTTAGTGCTCATATCTTATCTTAGTTAGGATAAAACGGTTATCAAACAACTCAACATTCCAGTGGAACAATAAAACATTTTAGCCAGTACAGCAGAAAACATGGGTGTGACTTGAATTGTTAGCTCTCATTTGATTTTGGATGGCTATGGTCAAAAACTATAGTAAGTGTAGAGGGTGGAGATCATTGAATTCCATATCTGGAATAGCATCATTAGCTTTCTTTTGCAAAACAAAGGGGTTGCAAAAATAGCCAGTCCCTAGTAGCAATCTAGAAATGCCCTAATCATCGACACTGTAGGGGTATAATTACTGTTTGCAATTTTGTAAACAAGACAATTTCTCAGGCTAATTATTCATGCTACTAGGGACAGCCAATCAGATAACAGTCAGGTGGGTCCCTGTGTTTAGTGTCCTAACCGTATAACGCTAAGATACTATTTCCATTCTAAGAGAAGAATCTAATTCAGTGGTGGAGATATATTGTTAGCTAGCTTTAGATATAACTATTTACAGGCATGCGCAATATAGCTTTTCCTTTTTTGAGTCATTTACTCCACACTTAATCACAACAAACCTTGATGTTTTACTTCCATCTTTTCAATTTCAGACTTGCTATCAACTCATCATGGATTGTAAGTCAGAAGTCAAAATGCTCTCTGAGCTAGCTGAGAAATATCGCGCTAAAGCAAGCAGTGACCCACAGAAGAACTGGGCTGATCTTTTGAGGGTAACTATTGTTGTTGATTACAGGCTACATTCTGATTTGTGTATATGGTTGTGGTTTGGCGAGGCGGTTGGGACATGGCTGGTTACCTCCTAAACAAGTAATTCTCATTCCGCATTGGAATCTCACAAAAACCTACAACTCAATGTAATGTTTGTTTGCTCAGAGAGTTTGGGTCTGTCCCAAACTCCCTGAGCAAACAAACGTACATTGTACTTGATGATTGGAACACTTGACAGGGGTTGAAGATTTTTCTCTCCCAAAGGTAAAAGGTTCTCTCTTCAAGGCAACAGGTTTACCAATTATAAATGAAGTTTCATACCTGTAAAGGGTATGGTTACTTATATGAAAGTCAGAAAGCCTTGGAGAATTGGACACCTAAAATTTTAAGTCAGATCATATCAAATGTGACAAAATCCCAGAATTTTTTTTCGCTGTAGGCACACACTCTTTACAATGCATGTGCCTACCGAACGTCAGATAAGAAGTGGATGCAGCATATATTTGAACTCCAAAACATGTATTGGAGAGAAGATGTGACCTCAACACTGGATAGACAGATATTACTGTCTAGAAAATTCCAAAGAGAACTTTCCATTATCCGGGATGAGTGCCGTGACGATTTATCCAAGGTAGGGAGCCTGATTAAAAACTGGGATTGCGCTATTGATAACCTACACTCAGGTCATAATCGTCAAGTCACAAGATGCTTCTGTGATTCTCTCCAAAAGATATCATTGAAGACAAATGCTAAGATGAAAGTTCTTGCTGGTAAGATTATTCAGGAAAGTGTTGAGCTGTGCGGGGGGCAGCCGCCATGTAAGTTTACAGCTGTTGCTATGGGATCACTGGCTAAAGGTGAGGCTACACCTTACTCAGACCTTGAGTTCATGTTCCTAGTGGAAAGAAAAGACAAGGATATAATCAAGTATTTTGAGTTGCTTGCCATGACAGTGTATTTCCTCATAGGGAATATTCAAGAAACTAAGCTGAAATACATGAACATAGATGAACTCAAGAACTTTGATGACAAATGTAAAAACGGATTCAAGATCGATGGACTGCAGAGTAAAGCTGGAAACATCCCTACTGGTAATGGGACACCAGAGCAGAGGAACAAATTTATATTAACTGTGAGCGAACTCATCGATAAATACCGGGCAATTTATCTCAGTCCTAATCTCCAAGAAGCAGCGAAGGGAGATCTGACATCCATGCTTGCCCACACCTCTGCACTGTATGGTGACAACGGTTTGCTCAATGATTTCAAGCTGGCTAAATGTAACATTAAAAGTAATGCTGCCCGTAGGGATGTCCATGCGAAGATGATCCAAGCGGACATAAAAGACTACAGTTTCTTACCCCTTGACAAACTTGGAGACCAAAATTATAGTGTTGATTTGAAATCTGCTATTTACAGATTCCCATCTTTGCTAATTTACAATCTGAAGATCATATGTAATATAAACAGTGGCACTTCATGGCAAACTTTGGAAAACCTTATCAGCGAAGAGAAGCTTTCTAACACATTCTACTACTGGCTAAAATTCTTACTCGCCTCTGCCCTATACATCAGGTTGGCAGCATATCTCCACTACGATTCCCAGAATGAGCGAATTTCCTTCCTGCGACAATTGGGATCAAAAAGTTCCGCAAAAAAGTTGCATGCAAATGATTTATGGCACATTCCCCAGTCTCTTGCTTTTCACATGAGCGTTCACATGATTCCATTGAAAAAGAGTATTATGATCAAAGAGCTGGATGAGATAATGAAGATATTGTCCACCGATATCCAGTATGACAGACAGCTAGTGGCTGCTCATTATCTATGCTCCTCTAAGAAAATTGTTGAAGCCTTGGAGATTTTGGAATCGAGGAGTTGTGACTCATATGTGGAGAAACACATGCTTGCTGCTTGCTATATGACACTGAAGAAATGGAAAAAGTTCCAACCAATTGTGCGCGATATACTTGAGCGTTACAGCCAATTCTCTCAATACTTGAAGTTATTCTGGATGTTTAAGTCTGCCACAGGGTATAACCAGCAAGGTATTTTGACAACTGCAAAGGTGATTTTTGATGAGCTGATGAATCAACTAGACATAATCACTGAAAAGGCAGGTTTTGATGATGACACACAAGTATGGTGGGAAGCATATATGCATGCTGCACATTTTTACCTTCGAATCAATGATGGGCCTTCGGCTGAAAAGTATTATAATAAAGGAAATGTTCTCACTGAGACGGTGCCACAGGAAAATCAAGGTACAATCATCTATTCTCATCACTTGAAGGCAGGTTGGCTCTATAACATGAGAAGATATACTGAGGCCGAACTAGTTCTAACGGATAATATAAAACTATGCCAGCAATTATATGGCCCAGATGCCTGCCATGAATCTATTGCATATAACTACCGAGGTCTGGGCGATGTTTACGGTGCTATTGGGAAGCTTGAGAAGTCGTTCAGATGTCGAGAAAAGGCAAGAAAGATCATGGAAGGGTGTGACCCTTTAAAGCTGGAAGATAATAACTTTGGAGAGGAAGATATAAACTATGCACAGTACCATGAAAATAGAGAAGATTTCAAATCTGCACTATCCTTTTACAACAAGGCCCTCACAAGGCTGAAGAAGGGTTACGGTACAAAAAGTTTTTTGGTTCCTGATCTGTATCGACAAATCGCAGGGGTACATATAAAACAAGGAAACTTGCAACATGCTGAAGAATACCTGAAGAAAGCCCTCTCTTTATATACCTCAATAGACACTCAGTACCCAACTGATTATGTTGCGAAATGTCACTTTGATATGGGCTTTCTCCTCTATCAGAAGGATTGTTTGACAGAAGCACTTGATCACTTCGGTTGGGTAACCTCTTCTGAGGTTCCCTCTGTCAATCTTAACCATCAAGATTTGTTGTGTCAATCATTTGCTTACACTGGAAGGATTTTTCACACCTGGGAAGACTACGAATCTGCCATAAAAAACTATGAGAAGGCACTCTCAGTCCTAACTAAGATGCCAGTTACTGGTACCAAATTCATTATCAGAATATATACAGAGCTGACAAGATGCTATTTCCAATGCTTCAATCTGAGAGCTGCATACATCGTGCTTAAAAATGCTCTCAGATTTTTGATACAGCAAGAAATGGATTACCAATGTTGTGAAGCAGAATGTTTTTTGATTGTTTTTTCGCTCATGATTGCATATTTCAAGTTAAGTGGAAAGATGTCAGGAGTTTTGAATTTGGCAGAAAATCAGGATATTGCCAATGGAATCCTCAAGTGTGTTGGTCCACATGGTGAACTTTTTTTCTTGTAAGGGCTCCCTTTTTATACTGGCTTTTATAAAAAGGAGGCTTTATTGTTATGTCCTCTGCTTTATTTGGTTTATCATGTTAATCTCCGTCGCATATGCCCGCAGTTGCAAGCTGTTCATTTAAAGACAAAGGTCTAATTTTCCTGTCCGCTTAGAATGTTAGAGAATGAATATTTGTATAATATTTGAATAATATGATTACGTATAATATAAATAAGGTATTTAGCAAAAGAGAATCGATCTCAAAGCACATAACTGACAATAATAAAGACCGAGAATACACTATTTTCAGGTTTTCTCTGGTCCGATCTGAACTGGCTAATTGAGTAGAAGAATTATTAGAGGATTGTATGAGCATTGTATTAGTTCGCCAGAAAGCAATGTTACATGGAAAAAAAGTATTATCTAACGTCTGACTAACTAAATATCTGACACTGTTTTGCCAACATAAAACATATAGCATAGCATTAGTATAAATCCTCAAAAGTTTCCCAGTGGAAGCTGATGCGATGCCTCAGATGCTTATCCAAAAAAATAAGCTTCTCTTTGGGTAGGATATGACTGTCTTGATTAAGGTGCTCCTCAGAAAACCTTCCCAGGTTCAGCCTGCTATTATCTGTGACAAATTGAGCTGTCTTAGATTTAGAATGGTGTTTCTCTTTCCACCTCAGTTTGGCTGCTGAGTAACTCTTAATGATTTTAGATTGCTGACAGTCACACTTAACCTGTAAGGATGCAAGATGAAGCGTTATTAAATTCAGTGTCATTGTAAATGGTTGAGGATGTAAGCAGTAATGTGAATATTGAGAGTATTACAGTCAAATATGTTATTAGTTGTCTTCTCATGTACAAAGAGAAGACAACTGAATCCATTTATTCGCACTGTTAGCGTTTTCTTTTGGCATAGAATCAGGATCATAACTAATGTAAAGATACTCATCAGCTTTACAAAAACAAACTAAAATTCATTATGTAACAAACCCATGTATTATATATTCAAATTAAAAGTTCTTTTGTTTCACCAGCTTAAGCTGGAGACTCGTTTCAACTCCAAACAAATTGTCACTGCTCTCATCTGCAGGATTAGGTTCAGTCCAATTTCAGGGGACAATAGAGTAATTTACTCTTCAAACAGGGGATCCAGGGTGCAGTATTGTGTCGAGGAGTGTATGTGTTGCAGCTTCTGGCCACCTCCCAACATCTTTATGGGGCGTTGGCTGTCCGTGATTGGTCTGGGGGGATATGGGCCCGCCCTGGTCTTTGTGTTGGTGTGTTCCCTGTATATCTGGCAAAACTTATCCTGGTTCAGTGTAATTTTACATGTGAAAGAAGGCAGTTCACTTTATTATGAACTCAGATCAGTTAGATCAAGATATTATATACAAAAGCAGTTTAGAGGAAAAAGGCAAAAGGTATGAATATTAACCTTATCATTTTAATTGCAACATGCATTCCTCATGCAAGGATTAATTATTTTATATATACCTTGAATTGTGTAAAGGCTTAATTTGACACCTTATTATTGTAAATTTAGGAAATAACACTTTATTTTAAAGGCTGTAAAGTAACACTATAAAGGTAACTTTTTGAGAACCTGTGTAATGCTTTTATAAATAGTCATATAGTCATTGTTTGTGTAAATCTTTTATAGATTTCACGGTGTGAATCTCGGTAAAGCCCGACAATAAATGGTATAAATTGTACGACAAAAGTCCGAGTTCCATCAGTTAAAATCCCAAGTCACATTATCCACTAAACTGAAAGCCTAACGATAGGGAATCGTTAAAACTAAGGTGTGGGCAGTTCTGCTGGGCAATAGAGGATTGCTGCAATTTAAACAAAATAGATTCCAGGTATCGAGGTGCCTTGTAGAATTTGTACTGGTGACCAATATGGAGATTGATGAAGCAGATCCGAGGCTCCAAAAAATCTATGTGAATAATGAAGGTAGTAAAAATAAGGGGGAAATTGTGTCATTACTAAATGTGTTGTGATTGAAAAATATCTGTGTAATGTGCCATGTTATTTCGTCAATCATCTACCTCTTGAAGTTTCCCATAGACATTGTGCTAAAATTAGCTGTTAATTTCATTTGACACCAGCAGTTCTCTACGGAGTGTCTTGCTGACCAGTTCTGAGGGTAGAAGAAACAAGTGCCACATGTGTGGCCTTAGTCTTAGTGCTCAGAGGGCTCCATTTCGAGTTAGTGGCATTACATTATCAACCACCTGGGTTGTTGATAATGTAATGCCACTAACTCGAAATGGAGCTGTCTGAGCACTTAGACTAGTGTGGCCATGATGATGATTTATGTGCAGCAAATAGATACATCTCACTCTTACAGATACAGATAGAGCAGACTTCCTTGTTAAGAAAAACAATCATTAGTTATACCATCACCATAGGCATGATAAATGAGAAAAATATTTATGTGGTGAATAACCTTCAATAAAAAGGAGGCTGGCTTCATATCGTTGGTATAATTGATACGCCCAAATAATACTAACTGCATAACTTTTGTCGGAGAAGCGTAATTCAAGTTGACTGGTCATAACCATTTCTTTCATCGATCAAAGAATATTTGTATGGCTAACTTAAGCAGCCACCAGTATCAGCACAAATAGATGCCATAGATGTAAGCTACATACTGGTACATCGATCGTCGAGGAGGGATATTCTTACTTCCTGTACACTCCCCCTGTGGAAGGCATTCAAGCTCTGCAGCTATTACATCTACATTAACTCTTACCTAATGAACTGAGAGAAAGCGTTGCAGTTCAAACACTAAAATGGATATAGACAGTGTTTACCATCAGATCGGAGGCTTTGGAACCTTCCAGAAGAAGGCTATCGGGTTACACTTGCTTGGATCAGTGTATTATGGTACACAGATTGTGATTAATATATTTGCGGGAGTTATACCGAAGAATCAGACATGTTCAGACTCGCTGGATCTTGATTTTTGCGACGCAAATTGCTCAGGACCGCCTGTGTTCAGTGGATATGATGGTTATCATTCTTATGCCATAGAGGTAAGGTATCTATCTATTGTATTCTATCTTGGAAAATCATATCACCTTTGCCTGGGCAGGCTGTCTGCCACCTACCCACTTTAGGCAGCCTGCCCAGGCTACTATCACCTCCTCAGTCTCATTCCGGCAGTTGAACAATTTAAAATTTCAAATCTGTATGGTTTCAGTGGAACCTAACATGTGGAAGCGGACCAGTAGAGGTCCGCAGTGTACAATCCATCCTCATGGCTGGATATATGATTGGAGCATTTCCATTTGGACCGCTAGGTGATAAATACGGCAGATTCAAAATGATGGTGATTTGTCATTTCTTCTATGTGCTGTTTGCTTCTCTTAGTTCATTTGCAAACAACTACACCGTCTATGCATCACTGAGGTGAGATACTCATTGCTTGTTAGCTACGTTATATGGGCTTGCTTACATTGGTAAATAACTGGCTTAATATTGCAAACGCAAAATCTTTTGAACTGGCATATGTTGCCAGACAAGGTGCTTATTTTAAATATTATTTGTATGATAAATCTTTAAGGCAGGTCAGACTATTAACACCGGCAATGGTTTTGTTTTCAAAGAAAACACTTATAAATATACAGGTGAGGTAGTGTTCGGGGAAAATATCAATTCCCTCTTCAATCCTGTGCACTGAGCCTTTGCATCAGTTACCATAGCAATGCGTGATATTTATTTTCGCTCGATTAAGTGTACCTGTATTCCGAATTGCTACCCTCTGACTAATCTGTTAAGGAGGAGCAACTCAGTGTACAACTAAAATAGATCCCTTTTAATTAGGGAATGTTTAATCCAATGTCATGTCATAACAAACAGTCATCTTTATAGGTTTTTAACAGGATTTTTCAATGCGGGTCAGAGTTTACCATGGGGTGTTCTGCTGGCAGAGTATCTTGAAGCAAGGCAGCGACGGCTGCTCACCACACTACCAGGGTTTGCGTTCTCCGCAGGGCTCTGCCTGTTATCAGGTACGGCGTGGCTAACACAAGACTGGAGGCTGATGTCTGAGATTCTCGGCTTCAGTGGATTCATATTACTGCCTCTACTATACTTGTAAGTTTCTACACAAAAGACAACAACAGAATGTTTTCTCCTGGCCTGAGAACAAGTTTCATAAAATCCACCCATCATCGCCTGCGACCAGAGAGAAAATCAATGATTAGCAATGCAGACAATAAAAAACTTGACTTGAAAAATTATGATATATACATAATTGTAAGGCTATGGGTGCAGGAGGGAGCTCTTCCTTTATCTGATATTTATTGACATTGCTTGTGACTCTCGAACTCATCAATATTCGTCACTTACATGTTCATGTTTTAACTAAATCATCTCCTCTTCCTGACACAATACAGTGTGTCTCTTTGTTCAGTTCAGAAATGAGCCCCTATAGAGAGGCAACATCAAACGACCCATTCCAACAACCTGATCCATTGTTTACTATCTTACATAAAACTTTACCCTATCATCAACAAAGTATTGTTATTGAAGACTCTTTTTTATCACAATCTTATCAAACTTGTGTTTTGTGTTGTAAGTTGGAGTGAAGAAAGCCCCAGATGGCTACTGAATGTAGACCCAGCTAAGTGTAGAGAAGTACTGGGAAGGATAGCTAAAGTGAATGGACACCAGCTACCAAAAACCCCACTCATTCAGGTAAGGGTTATTATTCTATTCAGCTGGCTCTGATTACCTGGTGCTGTGTCACGTAATTATAACTCTCACTATTATTATTTTTGCAGGATGCAGAAAGTGCTTCACTGGGCATGTCAGCGCTATTCAGGCATCGGGTTCTCATCAAAATTACTCTTATTCAGGCTTTGTCATGGTGAGTAACAACTAAAGATAGTCATGACAGTATCACCATTACAACTCGTGACTATCAATCAAATTCACGCACCGCACCGTAGAGTAGTAAGCAATTGGATGAATTGTTCACCTTCTTTGCGCAGACTTGAAAAAAGCAATTATTTATATTATACATTTCGTTATACATACTTGCACCTTAGCTAGTGACAATTGGTGCTACCTAAAATTAAGTGACCCTGAAACAAGCTAAATTAAACTCTAGATAATATATACTCCTCTAGGATGAATGGAAAGTTTTGAAAAACACAACAATTTGAGCCAAACTAATCATATTATATAGTATTTTCCAGACCTGGGTCCAAGCCATGGTAAGTCAAGTCATCGTCAAGTCAAAGTCACGACTTGACTTGACTTAACAAAATTATGACTTGACTTGACTTGTTGTCGAAAACAAATAGACAATACTTGACTTGACTTAACGAAAAATTGACTTTGACTTGACTTGACTTTGGAGCTGTCCTGACTTTGGTCAAGTCAACATAAGTCAATGTGTGAAATTTTATAACATAATGTAGAAAGAGATATAGGAAGGATAATCATAACTGAGAACCCCAACTCTGAAACCCCAACTCTGAAACCCCAACTCTGAAACCCCAACTCTGAAACCCCAACTCTGAAACCCCAACTCCGAAATAGAAAACCCAACTTCTCAGCTATGGGTAAGTAGTCAGAGTTTCTGCCTTACATATTAGTTGTCTTCTCTTGTTGTCTTGTAATCAGTAAAATGAAAAATGTATCCCATGATGCAATATTAATATAGTCTGATCATACAGTGCAGGTTTATTCAGAAGACTGCTTGTATCATCATCAACATCATCATAATCATCAGACAGAAATCCTTCTCGTCTAAGGATGTTTCACACTTTTTCTTTTTGTGCTTCTCACAATGGACTTTCTTTTTTTGAAATTCACTTCCAAGCAATTCCATAGCATACACCACCCATCGTGAACTGAAATTAGTTTATGGATTGCACAAAATGTATTGTTTGATAATGATTGCATTCTCTGGGTGCTCTATTCCATCAGTCAAGGGATGTAGAGGTTTCAAAACAGCACATGATCCTCCATGTATGATGATGATGTTCATTGTTGTTGTCACCAATGCTTAGGATGGGACACAATAAAGGTACATATATACAATGAAGTAACAATGCTGAATTGCGTACACACCCATACCTTCTTTCGTTTGTGGGGAGGGGAGCAAATCCCGATTAGTAGAGCAACTCCTGAGGACCTAACTAAATCCTCCACGATTTGGAGTCACCCGGGATTGAAATAAATTCCGAGTTGATTTTCACGGTTAATGAGCGTGACTTTGCCATGACTTGTAAGTCACCCATCTTTGACTTGACTTGACTTACAAAAATCATGACTTGACTTGACTTGACGGCGAAAAAAATAGACACCAATTGACTTGACTTGGTGTAAATGTGACTTGACTTGACTTGACTTAGCATCGACAATGACTTGACTTGACTTGACTTGCGATGACTTGGACCCAGGTCTGGTATTTTCATTTTATTACAGGTTAGCTTTGAGTAATGTATATTATGGTCTGACTATAGCTATGGGAGAGATGGGTAGCAGTAGATATATATCACTAATACTCAGCTCCCTCACAGATATCCCATGTTACTTTGTAGCTCTATATACTGTAGAGCATAAAAGGTAAGTACTTTAATTTTATATAGTACAACAAGCAGAGGTCATATTATCATAATATCAAGTATAAACAGCATTGTGAACCTACCGTATTCAAGAATCATTCTGCGCTACGCAGGTCTACTGATGTACCAGCTGATTCCCTCAAACTTATGCCTTTCTGCTTTTGGTTGTCATGTTTCCCATCATCTTGCTTATGTGTGTGATCTATTAAGTTATCTAACAGTAGCTTCCCTAAATTAGATTGTTGTAAGCAATGGCATATTTTATTACTGTTGTAGAATAGGAAGAAGATTAACTGGGTCAATAGGCCTCATCCTAGGTGGTCTCTTCTGTGGCTCAGTCTGGTTTATAGCTGATGGTTAGTACTGTTTTTCTTTTTCTTTAACTACTATTTGTCATTATTTTGTGCATTTTTTCAAAGATATTTTAGAATAGGATAACGGCAGGGGGGTATCGTCAATGAGAGCTGGTTGGGCCGAGCCCTACCAATTTTGGCATATATACAACAGCAGTGATTATAGAGATCAACTCAGCTGGTGCAAAGCCCTACCAATATATTTGTTCAAGGATACGCCCCTGGATAACGGTAGATGATATCATGTTATCGGATTATAGTTTGACTCATGAGACAACATTACGGTTGTGACAGCCGGCAGTTTGCACCCATTTGTATTCTGTCTTCAAACTGCAAAGCAATAGTAGTATGATTGCTTCAAATTTGCCGGTATATTATTTTGAATCAACAGAAAAAGGATAACCACATTTTTCGATGTAATCTCATGCAAGTATATTTGCTTTGGTACTAGGAATTGAATAACATGCATTATAAAAATAATATCTTGAGGAGAGGTATACACCCAAGGGTGCTGGGGGCTGGAACAATCAACAATGAAAGCTCCCCCAGTGGGACTCGAACCCACAACTCCTGCGGCACTAATTGCCTGGCAGTGAATAGCAAGCACGCTAACCGATTGCGCCATCTCACATCCCCAAAAAAGAATGGGTCGATGGCGCTAATTAGATAGACCGCTATTCACTACTCGGAGTTGTGTTCTCTCATCTCACAGCACATTCCAATCCACCATTGCCACCCCATGAAACACAGCGTACGTGTTAGGGTTATTGGCCTTACATGGCCCATTGCTGGGACCCCTTGTAGTAGGTTTAGCTGTCTTTCCAGCTTGTCAGCATGTCTTTCCATGCTGTCACTTGTCTTTCCATGAGTCAGTCAGTTGACGAGTACACAGGAGAGGTATACACCCAAGGGTGCTGGGGGCTGGAACAATCAACAATTAAAGCTCCCCCAGTGGGACTCGAACCCACAACTCCTGCGGCACTAATTGTCTGGCAGTGAATAGCAAGCGCGCTAACCGATTGCACCATCTCACCATCCCCAAAAAAGAAAGGGTCGGTGGCGCTATAATTAGATAGACCGCTTTTCACTACCCGGAGTTGTGTTCTCTCATCTCACAGCACATTCCAATCCACCATTGCCACCCCATGAAACACAGCGTACGTGTTAGGGTTATTGGCCTTACATGGCTCATTGCTGGAATTGAATAACATGCATTATGAAAATAATATCTTTATTTATATTTACAGAAAACACATCTATAATCATAGGCCTAGCCTGTGCAGGTAAATTCTTTAATGTTATAGGCTACTGTGGAGTTCACCTACAGTCCAATGAGTTGTTTCCGACAAATTTAAGGCAAGTACCAATACTTAACAAGACACTGGGGATGGGTGGGATGGGGGGATCCCACCCTCCCTTGTCGAGTGGCCTCCTATAATCAATAAACGATTTGTCCTCTCAATTTGCAAGAGCAGACAAATCTTGTAGGTTTTAACACAGTTCATTGTCACACTCTCTTGCACCCTTGGTTTGGTAAATCATCAATATTTATATACAGACACAAAGCATAACAGATCACTGATTCTCAGATGCTCTAAATCTGCAAGCGCAAACAGATCCAAATAACAATCCGAGTTGTTGACATTATTCACTCATACTTGCCAAGTAATCTAAATTCAAAAGTGGGAGATTCCAAATTACAGCAATACTGCACGGCATCGCGGTGCTTCAAGGGTGCAAAGCACCCGGCCTATCCACCTAGGGGTTTGGGGGCGGTGTGTGCCCCCAATGGGAACTGATAGAGCCCCGGCCGCTGATGCTCTGAGCGCGTTTCTACCCACTAGGAAGGGCTAAACACGCATATTTGATCCCAAATAATTGTTTGTACTTTGTACAAGTACTAAAAATATCAAACTGAGGTGAAATACACTTTAAACACCTGCCATCAACACATGGGACTTATCAACAAGTGCTTAGAAAGTCACTAAAAGATTGCGATAGAGCTGTTTATTCTTAAATCTGGAGGAAATAGTGAGAATTACAAAAGGTGGGAAGTGGGCAAAAGTGGGTGTGGAAATCTGGGGGGTCCCACCTAAATAGGACCTTCCGTCGGATCAGTAAATTCTCATCATTATATATAGGGCCAAAGATAGAGATAACCGATTCTCAGGTACTATCTTTGCTCATGAATTCTTTTTTGCTCTAATATAGTGCTTTTTTCTTTGTAGAAATGCAGCTTGTGGATTGCTGTTAGTTTTTAATAGAATCGGTGGAATACTAGCTCCACAAATAGTAAATCTAGATAATATTGTCCACAACGGGCACTTCATAGCATTTGGTATAATTGGTATAGCTTCAGGACTTGCCACTTTGTTTCTTCCTGAAACACGAGGGCGAAGACTTCCCAACCATCCAGGTGAAATCTATGGGCCTCAAGCTAATGAGGATGCAAAGCCTTTATTGCAAGATGATGATATCAGTGGTGACCATGATAATGGAGATGAGATGGAATTCATTCAACCGGCTTCTCCAGGTTTATAGTAGTGTAACCAAATGTGGCTCACATTCAGTTAGCCATTCTTATGGCTTTACCCTTTTGAGTTTTGTATGTTGGGAAAACTACCTTCCAATTTTCCCTAAATTTTTTGTGTTAGAATAGTAGAATAATATCAAGAAAGACATTGTTCAAACATCAACACTTTAATTTAATCTAATAGTCTGAGCTGTAAATAGTTGGTAAAATACTTTAACTTTATACAGAGGAAACCAGAGATCATATAATAAAAAGAAGAAAAATACTACACCCTACTTCAAGTTAATATATAAGAGATAGAAGAGAAGGCATATCAGGGTGTAAATTTGAATTGTGAATTTATGGTGTAGGTATTGATAACATCTAGACAGAATATGGGTGGCCAGGGAACAAGATGACCTTCTTCTCATGCAGGCCTGCTGCCTATAAGGTTATGCTCTGCTGTTTGACATTGGCAGCTAAGTCACAACACCAGCCATACTATGCAGATAGAAAGGTTATCGTGAATAGGCTAAATATGTTCTCATTGGTCAGATTTTGGAGAGGACGGGGAGTTTTCTGATGAGCAGTCACTTCCAGGTGAAAGGTCATTACTACTGTATTGGTCATCATTACTGCGGTTTATCAACATAGGTGGCTGTTGATGAGGAGTACTTTCAAAGTTTATATTGGATAGTCTGTGAGGCATAGGCTGCACTGAATAGTCCTCATATGTTTGATGGTGAAGTTCTTGGCCTGCTGCGTGGTGGTTAGAGGCTAAGGTGTAATCTGCATACATGTTCTGCATTGATTCAGCAGGGTGTATATATGTTTGCTGTATTGCTGTACTGTGTGGAGGTATGTAATCAGCTGAACCGTCATCGCTGACTGGGGATGCTGACAAGAAGTACTGACCTTCAGTACGACGCAGAATAGCCTGAAATAAACACAGGAAAATGGTTAACTGTATATATAAAGATGAGATAAATAAAACATGCTGGGGTGTTAGCATGTTACCTGCTGTTCGCACTCTCGATTCAATTCTGGCAAGGCTTACGGCTCAGATACTAAGATACGCTCAGCATTCAGTCTAGTTCAATAATTTGAGAAAATATCACTCAGTCAGCTTATAATCGTTGTTGTATCCCACATCCCAATGTAATTAATTTTGGTCAATTCGTGATACAAAAATCCTAGTTTCTTTCAATAATCAAATATTGTTCAAGAAATTTAGTTGATCCCCCTTTAAAAAAAGCATTGAACTGTGTGCGTCATATATAGTGTTCTCAGTGATGCTCCATTTGCATTATCGTGGTGGGAAAGTATCGTTAACTCTTAGCTACCACTCCTCATGATTACTGTTCACAATATAACCACCTGCTGATTGTCACATTACCTGTTTTATATACTCTGGGGCAGCTCCCTTCTCTATCAGTAAGTCTGTCATAAATCCGATATATCCTATCGCTAGTCTCAGGGTCTCTATTCTGGATAATCGCTTCTCAAACGTAAATGTAGGAACTCTCTGTGAAATGGAGAAATTTGTCTTTATTTAAACATTTATCACAAATTTGTACAACGTTTTGGCACAAAACTATAAGAGAGATAATAATGCAGTCAACTTCAACATCTAGATTTAGATCCTGCATCAATGAAGATTGAGCCTTATAATATAGCTGGTGTCCACGATTACAACTGAAAATATAGATAACCAATATTCCCAAATAAGCAACAATATTATAAAAGGAAAAATCCAAATTGTGTCAAATACAACGCCATGAGAAAAAAAAATGTTGGGAGTTATTTTCTCTTTTGATCATTACAGACAACTCTCGCTGCTTAGCAAATTATATAATTTATTATCACATTAATTTTGCCAGATATCAGAGCAACAAATAGATCGCCGACGCAATAATTGTCTTATATAGATGGGTAAGATGATTATTCCAGCTGAATATTTTTTGTATCAAGTTGCTGCATTTGTAGTATTGAATTTTATATGACCTGATTGAAATTTAGCACAGTTTAGGTCCTATGTCTCAATAAGACAATGACAGCCAGTCAAAAAATTGGAGGAGCTCACATGGGAAATATAGAGTCAACAATTGAATTCTGAGATTATGAAAGACATCAATCATTCCATGTTGATTGCAATGAGATCAGTCTTGACTTACTTTTCTTAGTCTATCGAAGGCGTCATTGAGACTGAACATTCTTTTCCTCTCTCTCACATTTGCTGCTTTACGCTGTACAGGGGTCGTGACCCTGCGTCGCTTAGGCTTAGAAGACTTCTGATTGGCTGATCGAGAGTCAGATCCCCGGTGATCAGGCATCAGAGTCGGGGGCTGATGAGGATAGCCTGAGGACATGTATGGCTGTGAGTAATCGTCTGTAACAGATCAGTAGGCAAATAGTAAGCTACTTTTTGAATCCGATCAACGTCGTTGAGGGCAAATGAGACAATTCTGACAATGTAACAAGGCGAAACAACTTCTAAGAAGAATTGTTGCGCGACACTTGATACTATATAAATTCTATGAAATGCTGGAATCTGTCTGTTTAGCGTAACAAAATATGCGGTGATTTTTAACATGATAGAAATAGGGAATGGGAGTGGCCTCATGATGCAAACTTGTGCTCTGTAAGGTCCAGGTACTAACCCGGCGATGGTAGTTATTTCTGGTTTGATACTGTTCATCCTAACCAGTGGTGCTTGTGGAATGGGACCTATGTTTTTTTCACACCCTAATGCAAATGATCCTCACGGCCTCTTCCATAATAAGAGTAGCAAGAATTATGTTTGTTCTAATAGAGATGACAGAAGAGTACTACATAAGAATTCACTGTTTTTATCACAATATGCGGTCAGGACATGGCGGTGAAAGGTGAACATATAATTAGAAAATTGAGAGTGGAGTGGGAGTTAACCCCTGCACATTGAAGCATATTTATCATTAAAATGACCAAATTTCATAAGTTTATAAATAAGTTCATAAGTTCATAAGTATAAACTACCACATTGTAAACTAGAGTAGATATGCAGTCCTAGGGAAATCTCACCATCTGTTATTTTGGCAAACACTATTGAACACTTAACAACAATTTTACAAACAAAACACATAGGGAACATATAAATTTGCTGACCTAGCTACAGTTTCAAACTTCACCACCAAAATAATTATTATACGACCATTTTATACCTGAATCCAATTCTTATTTTGTAAAACAGTGATCAAATAGTCTTAATCACAAGTAAACTAAGAGATGAAAAAAATCATACAACAACATTCTCAAATCACAATTGCACCTCAAAAATATTTTTGACGGTATTCACAGCTCACCTTGTGTATGGTTATAGTACATGTTAGGACTTCTCCAGTACGCATCAGTACAGCATTGCTCATAACCTGTAAATACTGTGGAGGAACTGTAACCTGGCTCATAGTCTGGGGTAGGCTGACAGCACGCAGCAGAATATCCTAATCCAGATGTAGTGAGATCTTCACCTGCGCTTCCTATAGTCATTGCTGAGGTGTTGTAACTCATAATACACAGGACCTAAAATGACACGCAATAAAGTAGTAGCAGCCACAAAATAATTGAGACAAGCTACAGCAGTTGTCAAGCAGGATTTAAAAAAAAATTATATTTTTTACATTGCATTCTTTACACACTAGCCTACACAATAATCGGGTCTACGCTGCCGTGTGAGAGGTGACAATTTGAAACCTGCCCGTCCTCAAAATCTACCAACAGGTCAATTAGTCACATTTTCACTTTTAATTTTCAAAAGCAGCCTTTAATGTCTCTCTGATAAATGAATATGCTATTTCAGACTTGAAGAATACAAGATTATTTTCCTTGTTATGTCATTATTGTGTAGTACAGTTACCTGAAGATACAAATTTCAGTTGCAATTTTGTCAACCTGTCATTGAGCGCAAAACAAATGACAGGCAAATATCTTATATATCTTCTCAAAATCATTTAATCTGCTGAAAAATTTTACATAAACAAACACCCTGCACCTTTTTGTGACTGTATATTTGAATACTTTCACATTTTATTCTTTAGCAGTAACATTATCACACTGCGAAAAATTTACAAAAATACATACATGGTATTAAGTTGGGTAATTTTTTTAATTTGACATGCACTCACAATAAGATATGAATGGGAAATGTAACATTTTTGAATAGGTGATAACAGTCCCAGAGCTCATCAGACGAGTTAGCATAATACAGGGGTAGTTATCATAGAAACATCCTTACTCTGTGATAATTATCATAGAAATAATTCTAACAGAAGGAGATATGAAAATATTTTTTGTTACACAAAACCAGGATAACCCACCTCAACAGCAATATCATAATCCCAGCATTAAATCGTACAAGTTTTGAACATTGGCAGGGGTAAGTAGAATTCACTTACATTAAATATAAGAGCTCCGTGGTCTCTCCTTCGGTGTCTTCTGTATTACAGCGAGGCAGAGAGATAAAATACAGCGGTCACACTGACGATGCTCAATAGCTATAATTGATCTGTGATCGTACTGTATTTACAGTTATATACCGATCCCTATTACATAACTGCTCTTTTGAACATCTAAGCGATGAAGCCGGTGACACTGGCTTTATTCACACATAAATCCAATCACATTAGAATAATAATTGCCAGCACACTTCTCACGTCAGGCGTCAGTTCTACGACTATCCTGTCTGAAGAATGTAACAGTAACATTCATGAAGAGGTTCACCAATTTGGACATCGGTCAAGTAGCAACATGGAAAAGCAAGACAATTATTTCCTATTGTGTAAGGGAGATCGGAGGATATTTTCTGCAACACTCACATGTCAATTTCTCCATTTGGGGCGAGGGAAATGGGAGTTCGCTTTGGCCTGATCTTCCTTTTAGTGTATTTTTTGTTAGTCGACTGATGCAGTGCCTTCACATTATACGTTGTTGATGTTGAATTTATTTATTGTTACTACAATATTCTTCAACTTAGTTTATATAACAAAATACCTCACAAAATCCGGGAGCATCAAACTTCATTTAGGTTTCCTGGCACTAGTTGGGGAAACATTTCCTCCTGTAACAATAAAGCGCTCCAAGTTCAATATATAATTGCAAAGTCTTTAGAAAATTGAACTTTCGAGCTGGAAAAATAGAAGAACAAAATTTGATTTTTATAAATATCAACTTTGTGTATGAAGCATTAATTTTGGACATTATATGGTTTTGAGCCATTCAAACTTTCTAACCAACGATGGGTCAATTATGTCGAAGATTCATTATTGAGATTCATCAAAAAAGTAAATCATTGCTCAATTATCAGTGTGCGGTTGAAGGGAAGCTCCTCTTAGTTATATAGGACCACTCTTTAATCTGACAGATTAATTTAGTCTATGAGCTATTAATGTGATGTTACTTGAAAATTGATTCCTTTGACTTTGCCGCTCTTGAATATGTATCGAAATCTGATTAAAATTATTTCTAAAGAAATTTGATTATGAAATTCCTTGTGAAGAAGGTGTTGAAGAATAAATAATAAGTTGTGAAGATTGAAGTGACATTCAGTCGAGACAAAAGCAGACACACTTTTGTGCGGAGCGAGGACTGGCACAAGACCAGAATCAGGCTGGAGCTTTACATAATGCCTAATACATTGAAACTTGCTTGGCCTGTGAATTATATGGAAGTTTCGAATTGATAAGCCTGCAATGTAATATTTTGAGTTAAATATTAAAAGTTCGACAGGGCAGCATCGCACAGTCATGCGCCTGCATTGTCAGCAAGGAACTAAAAATTATTATCTCTTACACTGTCCAACCATTTCAAAAATGTCTTTTTTGATGAATGGTGTAATTATCTTGTCCGATATTTACACAATTTGACAAGTTTGGGTGGTATGGCTTCTAAACAAGATAATAAAACAACTTGACGAATTTATTGTTATATTCTTAGGCCAATCCAATGTGAAAGAGATTGTAAAGTAAACAATATTCCTGGGAAGTTTTATCTACATTTGTAAACTGTATTAAATTACAATACATATTAGAAAATCAAAGGTACCTGAGTTGAATGGTTGAAGAAAGAGTCATCATGTGGTTTGAATCTGTTGAATCAGTTGAATCCTCCTCTCCCAATCGCTTGCGAGTCTGGATACAAAAAACTATTCCACTGTTGTATGTGACAAACAAGTAGATCAAGCTTTGGTCGAAACTTCACATGTTTGACTTGATCTAAATATCAATCTAAACTCACCGTAAGTTTAGCTAGTGAGTGATTGCTTGAGTATCTAAGCTCCATCAAATAATAATTTGCTCAGAATCACAGCAGGCTGCATCAGCTGCTACATACCGAAAGCTGAATCGCGGCACCAAGTCAGAGACTATGCATAAATATAATTACTGTATCTTTAGAACTTATTTCAAAATATTTTTATTGAAATATTTTTAGGACTGCAAATATTTCAATGTAAATTTTTTAAACAAGTTTTAAACATACAGCAATTTTGTTTACGCATTAAGACCAAATTAACATTTCCAAAAACCAAGCTGTCTCTGATAGTATAATTCTGAAAATTAAAATAAATATTAACCCATGGTTTTTGGATGTGGTAAGCTAGCAAAACAGGATTTAATCATTCTAAAACCAAGCACATCGACAGCAACAGTAAAGTAAACAAGAGGCGTCACTTTGGCTACATTCTAACTTCTCACCATGGGATCCAGGAGAGCAAAATTAATTTTTGATTCTCAAAATGACTAGTGCTGCGCCTTTATTTTTTTCAGGTAAAGTGATATCGGTGATATATTTGAAACGAGCACCTCTGAAGACGTACCAGTCCCAAAAACAAAACGGAGCAAAGGGTCCAGTTAGATAAATACGCAGGCGATCAACAGGTCCTTTGCCTTCCCCACCAAATCTCACTTCACTTGTTATGTAACACAAGGTAAACTTCTGTCAAACTAAACTGCATACCGATAAGTTGGTTGTGGGCAAGCACTAGTGTAGACCTCTTTGAGAGCCTGCTGAATATTCTAAGAGTCAATGATACTTGGTAGACACACTGGCCCGTGCCGTACTTGAGACGTCACCTTTGAACAATACTAATGACTAATTATGGCTCCTAACTGAGACACAACAATAGGCTATAAAAATAGTTAGGATGACTTGATATACATTATTAATAAAATATCAAAATAATCATAATCATAACTTTGTACCAGTGGGAAATTTAATGAGCCACCATAGATTTACTCTTAAATGTTAGATAAATAGGGAATACATACGTAAATATTCGAGGTCCGTAAATGGCTCACTTCTACACAACAAAATTGAAACTGTCTTCCCAAAACATACAATTTTCTGTCGGATTTTTACATCCAGAGGGGAGAAAGTCGGGGATACAATTTGTTTTTTATCCCAGTGAAATCCAACATATTATAACATTTATCCTTTCTACCTTTGAGACTTCCAAAATTATATTGTTTAATTTGCACAGAAAGCATAGCAACTTTGCCTACATGACAAGGCTAGGGAGAACACAGCTTGTCAAGGATTTCACTATTTTCCACCAAGCAATAGTTAGTATAGGCTACAATTTTTAATTCCGGGCACATTGTACTGTTTTCATTACGCTGAGAGTTTGGCACTGTGCGGAAGTTTGACTATTTCTGTTACTCTGCATGTTATTTAAAAACTTTATTCATCTTTCATAACCGCACCATGTATAAATAGCTATTTCATTCACTGTCTGTACCTTAGAAATATTTATATTATTGTACTTTTTGATGAGAGCTACTATTGGTTGTTCCTTGAGCCTCTCTAACCCGACGAAACACTAGTTTTGTAATTTTTTTAAGAGTTGCTTACACATAGAGTAACTAACCAAACAGGAAGTTAACATATAACGTATAAGTCATTGTCTGTAGGTACCGACTAGTGTGACACAGGCCCAACAAATCATCTGCTAATTTAATAGAACTAATCCTGGGCTAAAATGAGAAGATTCTGTAGTGAATTTTTGTCAACAAGGTCATCAATCATTATTACCAAATCTGCAATAAGAATTAATACTGTCATCTATGGAGATTCTCTCAAACTCACCATGGATACTTCGCAGGAATTCTGGATTAAGCATGAAATAATTTCGGATCTTGTCAGAATATTCATACTAGTTATATAATGCCATGAGTCACTCAGGGTTTTAGTCGATGATTATGATGGTATATTATTATCATTTATTAGGTTTAATTGTTTCTCATTTTATGGCCCTAGCTGATGACTGATCTGTCACAAAGCCAGCTTCCTGCTACTTGAAAATAAAGACAACTGACTACCAAAATCTCTGAGAAAATTAAATGTGTCAGGTATGATTCCGGGCATTTATATTGATGAGTAATTGTTATATTTTAAGCAAACTGTGAAAAACAAGCAAATGTTATAAAGACATTGAGCTATTTCTAGAGCGGCTTAATGAACTGCCTTCCTGTAGTAACAAAGCCTTTTGTAAATTTTTATAAAAATACATCAACTACCTCTACACTTTATGTTTCAAAGCTATTGTAAAACCGGACTCTTTGGTACTTTGGTATTATATTATTTGCATAGAACAGGCCTGGATATAAAAAATAGAAACATCTCTACAAAGAGTCTCTATGATTTAATAGGCTCTGTCCACAGACATAGTATAGCAAGTGGATGTTTCGAACATGCTCAGAAACTGTCTGAATAATTGTGTACACATATATAATATAAAGTGTAGTATTTGAAAAATATGGACAGCAATGAACAGACCATACATAACAGATCAGTATGTAGAATATCTGTTTCATCAAAAACTCAGTTTTGATCACGAGCGCAAACTTTCTGTGACATGATGAATTCCTTCTTTTGCTCAGATGGACATCACTGAATGGATAGAGTAGCAATGATATAATATCGGTGTCAGGAGCGACGCCATTCGGAGGCAGTAACCGCTGAATTTACTGTAATATCTTTAGTTTACGCTCATTGATAGTCATTGAGAGCATCTGCTGCTTTAATCAGTTGACGTGTACAGCTGTCTCTATGCTGATACGTCGAGGTGACCGCCGATAGTTTTACTTTGATGATCAAATCGCTGCTGACACTTTAAGTAAATCAACATCGCAACCAAATCTCTCAATATTACATACATATATATTTTGTCCATATATATATAAAAATGATAATAAAAAATATCATACAAAACATCTTAAATCATGCGCATCAGACGTAGTGCAATTTTTACAGATGGCTGTCAGACTTGTCACATTTTTTGACACACATATCTGTTTGACTTGAAATCATCGTTTGGGCAGCAAGTTCAACTGAGCAATTCATTGAGAAATTGATTGGTAAAAAATGGTGATGAAAAGACAAAATATTTCCAGATTGTTCCCAATAACTAATGTGTGTGAAATCAGTTTCAGTTTTCAGGTTTACGATTTATTAATAACTACAAACTGGCTTGCGCTTATTTTTGTTGATTTTGCATGATACTAGTCTTGTCACACGATCAAATTTTTTTTAGCGCCAAAACAAAAAGAGAAGGTGCGTGAAAAGGCTACCCAAGACCATGTTTGGTCGGAGTTGCTCCCGATCTACTGGTCACACCGCCTACAGCGTGACCACTGGAAGGGAGCAACTGGAATGCAGGCAATTGGATTAGACTCGATCTAAGGCTCCCCTGATGCGAGCTAAGGCCCCCCTGATGCATCTAAAGATTGTTACGAGAGAAACCACAAAACAAAACAAAATTACTCCAAAAAATATAATCATAACTAAGGCCACGTGAAGGCCACGCGAGAATTTGTTTATCATTGACTCAAGCGTAGATATGGAACTGCCTGTTTTAAGTTTAAATTTGTGATATTTGTGTAGATTTTGTGCTGGTTGGCTGATGTCCGGAATGCTAATAAAATCTTGAGCTTTTTCAGGTGTGAGATAATCACAGCTGAATAATTTAGAGTCCATTACACGAGTCTGCAACGCGGCTAACCAAATGCCCATAGATATATCCTCACCCTAAAAATACAGTACAGATTATAAAGCCTGAGAACCCGCTGATCAGAGAGCAAGGCTGTAATGGGAAGTTCAGGTATCTTCTTGAGAATTCTCAAGCAAACAACACTTAAGCTATTCCATAGCCGAGATAATTCACAAGGACTATAATTATCACTGAAATGACCTTACTGCATAGGAAAGATTAGTCAGTGGCTAATATCACTCAGCATGTCACAATATTTATCTTGGTCTACAAAATCCGAAATAAATATATATATTTCTGAGGCGCCACTGACTAGTCCGTCGCGACAAGGACAATGGAGTGTAGGTAAGAACAACTTTTTCAAAAATAAAGTTGGCTCAATACTTTGCCGATCACAATCGTACCCAAGTCATAACATAAGAGTAATTTCACAAATTATGTCGCAATGGTTTGTTGTACAATTAACTTCACATGGTATACAAAAGCCTATAATACAATACCTGGAACACTTGTAGAGATTTTTCATTGTCTGAGAGATAGTTCACTACATCTTCTGTTATGATATAACCCGACCCACAAGCAAAGGGAGGGTAGGTGAGGGACTGATAAGAGAATTCAGCCCACTTCCCAGTGTCATAAACCTTCCAATTAGACCTGAAACTGTATGAGAAGTAAACATGGTCACTATGTATAGAGGTTCGTCTGAGATGAGCTTCAAGCTGTTTGTCACTTTACCTGTTTCTTACAGCAGGTTTTAATTACTTTGTTAGTATTTAAGCTGTGTCAAGCCCCACCAAGGGGGGGGGGACAACATACTCTAGCTAGACCCTTCTGCACCATGGAATTTGCTGCTTCAAATTGATAAAACTTCCTTGCATAATTTTGGGATGACAACTCTTAAAAATCCTCTTTCTCCTCCTCTTTCAATCCTCCCAAAGGTGTTTCAAATGAAAAAAGGCTTATTTTTTGTATTTGTAAACACTTTAAGGGAACCGCATACAATATGTGAATTATGGGACAGTGATTAATACTCTTACACAGAATATCCGCAAACATCAACTGATTGAGTATTTATCATAGAGTTTTATCAGGCACTGGAGAACAACTTACTTTCCCATCCAAACCGACCTCTGACCTACACCATGACTAGACAACATCTGTAGATACAATACTAAATTATCTGTATTTATATAAGAATCATCATCTGTCTTCATAATATACCGAGTATCGTACATATCTCTTATTCTATAACAGAGAATCAGCTTAAAAGTTAGCTGAATAATTTGATATCTTACGTTGATATGTCGCCACAGAAGAAGATATTGAGAACGATATGCGCCCAGAACAAATCAATGGGGTAATATCAGATATCTATGAATAATCTGTTGCTTGCCCTATGTAATCATATTTGACCTTTTTGAAACACTCACAATGTTGCATTGTTAATGTCAATTTAACCTGCAACACATGCTTGATAGAATTTCAAATACCTGCGAATGCCACCGAGCAGTTTGGACGGCAGATTTCTATATACATCTATAACATCATCAAGTAGTATAATATCTTCATAGTTATCTATTTCCTTATCTAGTTCAGCCTCATGACGATTTTGAAACTTCTGCCATGATGCTTCTCTACCGCCTATATTAGTAATATGAGCCTCAAGTTCATCTTTTTCTGTAAAGAATTGACCGGTGTTTATTATGTGAAAGCAGAAGAGAAATTACACGTTCTAACGATTTCCCTATGTCCCTAACATATAATACGTTCAAAGCTGCCTGAGTAATACAACTGTTCTGAGTGTTAAGGTATCTCCATAATTCTATTTACACAAATACATATTGGTTTTATCTTCCAGCATAAATCTAGTCCTTGTTCAAAGATTATCTCTAAAGAATCTTAAAATATTTCTCTAAAATCCGCGAGAGGCACCAACTTCAATCTATACATAATAATGGTAAGAGAAAAGTCATAGGACTATTGCGTTTTATATAGTTAGGAAATGCAACAACACGAATAAGGCAGATCAAATAGCTACTTACCTAAAGCCTGGTATGTAAATCCGACAATCGGAATTCTCTCTTTGTCATCCTAAAAGCAAGTCGATAGAGCATATATCAACAATGGCACAGCCAGTGATCTTGCATCAGCATAGACTGACGATTAAAAAGTACATTGTTTATTAGAACCCTGAGCTTGGTATAAGTTACGTGGGGAAGACAACAATAAGAGCATACACAATGGAGGTATAGGTTGGCCTGTATAATATTTGTTCATTTTCTATTACTTGCTTATCAAGAGTTGACCACTGTAAACCTTACACAATTTATGAGCGGAGAGCAAACTGCTGTTTGAGTTAAGACAGACTGTCCTTCAAATTCACCATCTACAACAAGTACTCCTTCAAAGCCCTGGAACAAGAAAATATTCAGAACACACTTCAGCCGAGATACGGCATCATAATTTAACACCATTTGCTATGATAAACAAGTTAACCTCATCAAACAGGGGCTTCCAATTGACACAAATGTTTTCAATTCAGGGTACTTTTGAAAGTAAATCTGTACACACAAGAGCTTTACTACTGTCTGGCATACAAGTTCATGCTACGCTTTCTAAGTACATGTATTGGGCTTCACCACAGATATGGTTACCTTTTCCAAAGTAATTGCTGTAAAAGGATCAGTTTCTCTCCCTCGGTCGGTCAGATTGACGGCTAAAACTTCTTCCTGAAAAATCATTTTGGAGTTGTTTGTTCAAAGCAAACACAGACAAAACTCCTGCTGTGAATAATGTACGTGGATCAACCACATACAACACCATAACGGTCGAAAATTGAAGTATGAGAATCATTTACTCTTGTCTTTATCCAAGATTACTGAGTATAAAAGTTGATTTCAAGCCTTTGAGTTCTGATTTAATCCCAATTTTCCCATTAACATGTCATATGAAAACTTTTCAAAATCTCCCCCAATTGAAATTTTACTGTGGAACTAGATTATAGAAATATCCTACCTCAGATCTTCTATCGATGAGTGATACTGTTTTCAGGTTCACATCCTTAATTAGACCATTGAATGATAGTGACGTCATCAGAATAGGATGTAAAACCTACAACATGTAGATCAACAGTTAGGTCTGAAACCACATCGATTCATATTAGCTTCATATGAGCAGTTTAAGCATCTCTGAATGACACATGCAGTGGGTTGTTTCCTCTCATTGACGTTGTACAATTTTCATATAATCAATATAATAGTACAATTAATGCAAAGTATTGTGATACCTATGGATATATTCTGTTATTGTTACTGTTATGAAATCAGAATTCTAATCATATATTTATGATCTTGTAACTTACTGTAAATCTGAACTCATTGCTCAGATGTGATACTGAAGAATACGAATGCTTGATAGTAAATGACAGCTTTTCCTTCTCCAAGTCTGCCAACCAAAAAAAAGGTAATATAAACTCAGTCTCTGCATCTAAGCTATGCTGACAATTTTCGGCGAAAAATGGATTCAACACAGTATCGTTTAACAACAGAGAGTTCTTCTTTTGCGGATAGAAAACCAGATTGTCTAATGATAAGTTTACAATTCTACTCCATTAGTTGCTCAAGGATGTAGCTCAGTAATACATGGAAGAACTATTATATATTAAAGGTAAACAACCACATGTTCTTATCATATAGGTATACAATCCTACCATTTCGAGTGACATTCCAATATTGACAGCTCCATTGATTTGTTCTGTCATTTGGATGTAAAAAGCAAGGCTGTCCTAATACGAAGAGAACTTCAATGCTGTAATGATGGATAAGAATTCGAATAGTGTACAAAATTTTGTCACTTATCGTTACCGTCTCTTACCGAAAGCCCACTAAAATTAAAACCTGATATCAGATAATCAGCATTCTTGATGCGTAAAAGAAGCCCTACGTTTTGACCATTATTATTATCAAGTTGTGGCCGGGCTTATTTTGTCTAGACAGATAGAATACTCTTGATACGGCGTGCAAGCATTGGTATCATATATTCATGAACACCGGTTATATTTTCACATCTCAACATCTGGTTCCTTTGCCCTCATAACCAAAACTGTCTTATAGACAACTCTGGCACAGTGTTGGGGCTAATCTTGGTGTAGAATCATCAGAAACTCTATGCCTGCACTAAGGGGTTTTACTGCGGGGGCGTCGAACGGTGGGCGTGGGTTTTGTGGGCTCAGACTAGGTTAAACATAATATGTCTATTAAAGTGACATACTTGATAGACTGATTGGTATTCATCCATGTATCACGAATGGCCTGTCTCTCATTGTAGTGTTCTCTGGATGAGAGGACAAGTATGACTACATCAGCTTTGTCGTAATACAGTCTACCTACAATAAAAGAATTGATTAACGAGACAAGCTGGAAATCCATGAGTACATTTTTGCATCAAAAAGTCACTTTTGTATACAGGTTTGACAATAATTAAGATTTCAATAGGTAATATATATAATTGTGTATAAGGTATATAAGGTCATATAAAGTTCAACCATTCTCTGCCCTTGAAGCTTGCAAATTTCTAAAAGTCACATTTCATTCCATGCTGTTGGTAAACATTGGCTGGCATGATTAATGTGGGCTCATTAGCTCAAGGCTGCAGTGGTATTCCAAAAAGACAAGCATTGCATTTTATTTTTTTTCAATTTGACTTGACTGCAACCCCTCTTGACTCAATGAAATTGTCAACTTCCCTTCTTGTCTTGAGTCCAGATGAACCAGGACCCATGGATGGATGGATGGATGGATTTATTACTATCATAGACAAAAATTTTTCACGAAATACGTTGTTAATACTGACAAGAAAGAAAAACATGGAAAAATCAGATCTCTGTTGTATAAAAAGTTTTTTAGAATAGTATATTATTAAGTGTATGTATGAGATGTCTTAAAAAGCTGTCTCTACTTGACTCTACTGGAGATGAGATACATACACATAGTAAGAGTCTGATCTCAGCATTGTGTGGCCCTGGTGTGAGCTAACACATGCCTATATCAGCTAGTAGCATAGTTATTGATTACATACACTCATAAACAAATACCACAGTAACAAGATGTTGATGACAACTTGTCTGAAAAAAAGATTAACCTCACCATAATAATGTATGCACAGAACTGATACAGCTATAACAGCTCCAGTAATAATCAGTCCATGGCCCTCCATCTACAGCACAATTTGTGTCCAATTTTAAGATATTTCATAAAGGGGTATATCACTGTCCATACAAATATCCATGGTTATTCAGAATTACATTCAGATTGTGTCTTGTATGGAAAACCCAGAGGTTGTAATTTTGGGACGGAAGCAACTTATATAAAGGTCTTTCTATTAACAGTTGCGACAATGAAAAACAACAACAAAATAATTATTGTGAGCGAAACTGTGCATAAATAGGAGGATGAGACTGCGCATGTGTGGCATTCCTGTTGCTACACAAAATCATTTTTCATGTGCCCTTTTCATTTTGGCCCAGACAAATCCATATGACTTTGATGAGAAAGTGCTAGAGGCATCACCAAGTTAAGCTAACCAAAAAGGATACTGAACTTACCCTCAGTATGTCTGGAATGAAGGTAACTTTCAAGACATTGCATGTACTAATAATAGATAATAAAATAAGACAAGTGTAAAATTCTTTATTTATTTTAATTGAATAATTAATTCATTGGAATCAGGGAGAATGGATTCCATTCTCCCTGTTGGAATGTATGTAAATTCTTTTACTGTACTTTATTTATGTATGTACAAGGGGTAAATGTTACTCCTTGGTATATGTAATAATTGGAAATCAAAAGAATAACAGAAAAAGTAAAGTATAATAGCTAGTTATGGCCTGGAGTGGATGAACTGAGATATGTATTGAACTTTATCCAAGTGCTCTTACGTCTTAGTTAGTCTAAGTAACTGTATTCTCATGTAACATTCTCTAAGATTAAGCTACCCTCTTCAAGACAAATGCCTATCCTGCAAATTAAACCTACACGGTAGCATCAAGCCATCCAAACCAAATGATTCATCTCATATTATTAATGACATTTTATTACTTGCAGAGGTTGTTCTCACTTCAAGGATCAGCAGGCAGTCACTCATTGTTCAGCTGGCAAAAGACATTAGGCAACTATCTGGCATCGACCAGGTAAGTCCAAAAATTTGTCAATGTGTCTGATTGTGAATCGCACCAATTATGATCATTGTCTAGTTTGTTTTACAAATGTCACAGCGTTAAAGCCCACTTCTGATACCCAACAATAACCGTCTGTGTACTATGAATTGACATAAGTTTATGTCCATGTGTGATATGGCGAGTTTATTGTGTTCTCCAATTATAGCCAATCAATCAGTGCGCATAGGGAATGAGTCATAATGAGACATCTATTCTATTTTTTTCAGCGGTGATAACAAAGTGAATGTTTATGATAGACATGGATCTCTTGTAAGAGACATAGATCTGCCAGGGTAAGCTCATGCTGTGTGTCAAGAGCATCAGCTCAATCTTTATTTTTTGGTGGACTATCAACAAAGCTTCTGAATTATCCAGTCTTGTCCACATCCTTACCGCATGAATAATTTGTTTGTGCTTAAATCTATCTACTACACTACCCTCTGTTGATACACTTGACTTCACTTTTCAGAGCTGTGACGGGACTTGGGTGGGATAAAGATGGAGATATTCTCGCTGTTATCACAGATAAAAGTCACATCATATTTATGTGGGACGCAAATACACAGCGAACATTCCAAGTGGATAGCAGTCTCAGGTAAGGAGATTCCCCTCCCTCAAAATTCAGTCAAATAGTACTTGATTATGTAGTACACACATTTTACCCATTATGGTGTATACACAGAGGAGCTGTGTGGGTGATTGCTCATAATTTCTTTCCATCTGTGAGAGAATAAACTTACTAAGTAGGCTAAAAGAGACGGTTAATGAGGAGCATGCTTATGGCTATATGTGCTGCTAGTGAACTTCTCCTTGAAACTAATGCAACTAAGTTGTTTCACCTCCTTCCTTTTACCCTCCGATAGATTGGCTGCTCCAATATAACCTGATGAGGCATTCAATGAAACATATTTCCTTTGATAAAAATTTATTATTTATAATGGTTGAATGCTTTTGGTTGGCACATAAACTCATGTGATGCAGTCTCTTCAACTTCATATTCAATGTTGTTGTTTTTTATCAGAGACCCTTTGACATTTCTATCATGGTCAAAGACTGGATCGCTGTTAGCTATTGGTACTGGTAAAGGAAATCTACTCATATATAACCATAGTACTTCAAGGTATAGTTTGTCATATATTATAACATAAATGTGAAAAAGTTACAAGACCGGACACATACAGATGGCCTCACATGGAAATAAATTTGGTTATTAAACAGGTCTAGATAATAAAATACACCATAGGATTTAAATAGTTTTTGATATTCTTCCATGACTGAAGACGTTTCTTGGTTAATCAACTAATAAGTGTGAATTTTAAATGCTACACAATGGGACATTTTGAGATAGTTTTGTACTCATTGAAAGGTTTGTTCTTCTGGATGAATCACTAACCAGATAAAGATAAGTAAGAATCTTTTGAAGCCATCAATGAAAAAACTTAGATCATCATTCATTCCTTTTATATCCAGGAAAATCCCAATCCTCGGTAAGCACACAAAGCGTATAACCTGCGGTGCGTGGAGTAAGGGAGGGTTACTGGCTCTGGGCAGTGATGACAGAACGATAAGTGTGAGTAACGCTGACGGAGACACGATACGACAATCTAGTCTGAGAGATACACCCAGTGATGTGCACTTCAGTGAGATGAAGATGGATGAGAGAAGTAGGATCGGCGAAGATACTGTGAGTTTACACACAATATGATGTTAGACAAAGAGCAAAATTAACACCACCCTGTCAAGCGGATGTGTGTCACAGAGTAACCAAACTCAGTAATAAATTAATTCCCAAAATGCAGATCATCAGCTTACTGCCTACGTGTGTTGCAAAAATAACTCAGGGATCGCCACCAATCACATCATCATTTTCATTTTTGAATATAATTAAGTGTTGATATTCACATTCAATCCAGACTCCCGTGTCTTTAATAAACATTTGTTGGTTTGCAGGTGAGTCTGGTACTGGGCAAAAAGTCACTGTTTCTCTTTAACATGAGTGATCCAGATAACCCAATAGAACTTGCATTCCAGCAGAAGTATGGAAATATCGTGGACTATAAGTGGTGAGTTTACCATTCAACATTTGCAGTTGTACAGTCTGTGCAAGGAGTTTGTCCCAAACTCCCTGGTCTGTTAGCTGAATCAGGGAGGGTGGGAGACCTCCCTGGCTGAATACTATTGGCAATTTATGCAATTTGGAGTTGCCCACTTATTGACATGACATGTCAAGGAGAGAGTAACTCCCAAGTAATTAACACAATTCAGAAAATGAAGTAAATTCCAAAATAAGAAAACCATGTATCAATATAGTATGATTTCTCTTGAAAGCAGCCTTTCATTTTTCCCCTTCTCATTTGAATCTACAGTGTGTTTTAATGTTTGTAGGTTCGGTGATGGATATATTTTGATCGGTTTTTCGCATGGACATTTTGTGGTGATATCCACTCACATAAAGGAGATAGGTCAGGAGTTATATCAGTCTAGAGATCACAAGGATAGGCTCACTTCTATAGATATCAATACAAGTATCGATATGGCTGCCTCTGCTGGAGATAACAGGTGTGTTGTACATGAGCAACTGAATTTTTGAGGCATACCCTTCAGTTATCGGAGCAGAGGATGTATTACAGTTTCTCATATTCGCTGATAAATTTACTAAATGTATTACTGTGACTGCGTAGTAATATTAAGGCTGAGTCCTTGTTACTCCGTCGGTGCAGGTCACGCAACCTTGTGAATTATAATAAGCATGATATTTTTTTTATTAAAATTTACAAGCTGTTAATATGACATATAAAGTTCATCCATATTTGTAGTTGATTCAAGTAACATGCACCTCTTGTTATATCCACGTTACTACTGATTTGGCTAGGTCGATAGGTTTATGGTGTATATTGATTTTTGCACAGTGTACGTATACACATGGCCAGTGATATGAAGGAGGTAACGTCTATCATAACTCTAGACGAGGAGAGATCTATAGATCAGATCTCATGGACAGACGATGGTCAGCTTATAGCTATCTCCACACCTAGAGGTAACCTGCATGTCTACCTGACGAGACTACCGATACTCGGTGACTCATTCAACACAAGAATAGCGTACCTCACATCTCTACTCGAGGTAAGAATCTCTCGTCTGTATCGGGCTAGTCATATAAAAATTGTGTGGATTAAAATTTGGGCAGACTAAGGTTTTGACCACAACTGGAAAAACAAAATTACTTTCAATTATCTAAAACATTTGGTGCTTCAATATTTACATCAATTCTGTCCTATAGTAAAAAAATCAACTGCTATCCTGGTAACAAAGGACAATATTTAACACAGGACAAAAACACCTACAGATTGATTGGCTTTGCATATAACCTAGCAATAACCTAGCAGTCTCATACTTCCCAATATAAGTTCTGGTTTCTGTTTTACTCTCATATGGAGAGCGATTATCTTTTTTTAGTTTATACTTTGTCTGCGTTAGTTTTTGACCTGCACATGTTTTTCCTATTTGTATTATACAGGTAACTATCCAGGATTCAGTAAATGGCGAGCAGCCGATCACGGTACCGATAGACGTGGAGCCTTCGTTTGTAGCCTTGGGTCCATATCATCTAGCTACTGGGATGAATAACAGAGTGTGGTTCTATGTGCTAGCTCCTGGTGGTTAGTCTCATTCTATTTTATCTTGTGACCCGATTCCTACAATTGGTTAGATTTTTGACCTATTGACTCAGATTTCATCGCATGGTCGACTCATTGATTCTACTTCTTAGTATGAGTGATTGATATACTCCAGACCTTTTAGTTATTGATCAGAATGATTGAACTTGATGGCATGCATACTTTGGCTTAGAGGAAGTATATGCTTGTATCACTTGCACGACATCGTCATATTCACAACCCTGTTAGAAACCACCCTAGACCAGTTCACGTTAGGTTGAGGGTGACGGCAACTTTTGCAGAGCGTTTGTCTCAATATACTCTTTCCCCTCTCCTGATGCCTAATTCATTGGCAACAAAGCTTATAAGACATCAGAAATAAGGTTTTGGCATCCTTGTAATTTTCATCTTTTTAGTGTTGTATTTATTCTACTATTATTAGGGTCGATGTATTATCACTCTGGTAATTCTTATGGTAAATCTGTTTCCAGTGTGAACCAGTACATGTCAGTGTAACTTCTCACTGTCTTCATCTTTTCACCACTAAAAGCTGCATGGTCCCCAGTGTAATGTCAGTCACATGGATTGGATGATTACAATGTTCATTATCTTGATCAATTTGCAGCACCCTCGTCTTGCTGTCTGCAATGGGATTTTAAACTCTAATTGGCTCCACCAATTTCCCTCTCTTAATATAGCTCTAATAGGGCGCCTGATTGGGCTTAATGGAAATTTGAAAAACATCATTTTGTTGATTGTGTGTAAGCGCCATGAACAGTGTCAGACTTTTCGTACTGATGTTTTATAGCACGAGAGTTGACAAACATTAGATCACTCCAAGGCCGAATGCATTTATTCGGTGGTAAGTTAAGTAGATGCTTTAGTGCACCTAGCTCATTCTTCCAACACCTTATTAATTTTCTCTTTTACATAGATGTATTGTGTTTATTGGCTTGGCCCTCTTTGTGGCAACAACGCTACAACACTCTCCTATACTTTTATTCTTGACTAGTTCGGTTTCTCTTCTGGTAGACAATGTTTTGTTGTTGAGAGGTCTCCACTTTTGACAATTGGCTGGCTGTTCTAATTTGAAGAGAAAACTAACTAACCTTTCAAAAATGTATTAGCGTTGTGTTGCCGCCTTATATGGGCGTCAGGCTTGAAATCTTCCGGACACTCTTCTTGTTGTTGGTATTGCTGCTCTAAAACATTTACTCATTTCAAAATTTGATGATTACAAAGTGTTCAGTTTGAAGTACATGACACCATCTGAGCTGCGTCACGCCATGTCACAGATGGGTAATTCTCGGTTGTTATCATGTGGTCTTTTGTCTAAGGGCTACAAGTTTGTGACTGTCAACTTGTGAATGTTGTAATTAAAACAAAAGCAGCCATCTACAAAACCAATTTTGAAGAAATTTACGTGGAATCCCAGTTCAACAGATCTTTCAACTTTGTTTTTGTACTGTGGCGTTGTATTAGTGCCCATGGTATCGCTATCTGTCCAAATTCTATGATGATTTTAGCCCTTAATTACTGATCCCTATGAGTTTTTGTTTGCAGTGACTGAATCTTACTAGACAATATATTACCATTGCATGTTTTAGTGTCCATGTTGATGCAGTTTGGATTGTCGATGAACATTGTATTTGTCTAATATGTTAAAAACGAACCTATCAGTAGGAAATTTATTGCCTTGTAACATGTCACTCTCATTACACTCTCACTTTGACTGCTCTCTAAAACACAATTCTTGCCTTGATGTAAATTAAGTGGTGAGATCACTTATCAACATATAGATTGCAAGAAGTTATCCTCCCACTGTTGATTGGTGGGGGGGGGGGGGACCGGGAGGAATGAGGGGATTACTCTCTATACTATATTTATTTATGTAAATGATGCTGATGTATATTTGTTATCTAAGATGTAACTGTTTATTTTCAGGTCCTGTTAAGCTGAGGGACAGAGAATATCTGGGTACAGTTCAGGCCATCAAGCTAAATGAAGACTATGCTGCTGTCAGATTCGATGGCAAGCTCCAACTTCATACAGTGAGTCAGCATGTACATCGATGACCATATGGTCGGTAGTAGCATCGAAATTATCAAAACTAAGATGACGTTCCTGTAGAATATGTCATATATGGGTTGACATGGTGCCTGAGAGTTTTTTAATTGGATGACTGTCACAAAAGCGTCAAGGCTGTTATCTGAAGCGATCGCTGCTGAGAATATATATTCAATCGATAATTGAGCTAGTGTTTAACAAGACTTGCTCCGATAGCCTGATTTACGGTTAAAGTATAGTTTGTTTCAGTGCCCTGACGCCATATGCAAAATGTCCACCTCGTGATTGATAACATGATGCATATTAATGTATGTTATAGATTGATTCAGAGAACAGCGGCGTGGATGAGGAGAGGGAGGGGAGACTATTCCCTGAGCCTAATAGTGATACACGTATCTTATGTCATGATATGACTAATGAGTTCCTCATATACGGCACTGATGTAAGTTAGTTTAGAACTGATGTGAAGAGGCTGTAAATCCTTATTCCATTCGATGATTGAAAGATAAAAGCTTTGATAGGCTCATGTACATGTCTAAGTCCTCTCGTCCACTCCCAAGGAGATCTCTTTAGTTGGAACAATGACATGGTCTTTATAGTCTATACTGTGCACTAACGTTTATAAATAGTGGTTTTGCCAGCCAGTAAATTTATTGATGAGCTGCAGTCTCTTGTTTCTGTATATTATTGTGAATTCTCCTGAGAAATAATATATCATCAAATTGTACAATAATTGATCCAATAGAAAACTTATGCTATGGCATAACACCATGCTAAGTACCATACTGTTGTCAAGACATTTTTTGAGGCATTGTGCTGCAGCCAAGTTGATTTTATCATCCTAGAAATATCTCCAATATTTAGAAGACACACAGAACATATGCTAACATTATTCTACTTTCTTTACAGAATGGAGATATTAAGTACTTCTTTATAGAGGATTGGGCGTATGTTAACGAGTTCAGACATCTAGCAGGGATAAGACAACTCTATCCGGATCACTCGGGTACCAGGCTCATATTTGTCGATGATAAAATGGATGGGTATGTGTATAACCCGGTGAGTTGACTAAGGGATTTGTATCAAACCATTTGAGCTAAGTGTAAGAGATAATAATGGATTAATCATTTGATGGAGAAACATGTCCGATCTTAGTATCTTGAGAGACCAATAAGGACTATGCCAATTGCCCATTGACGAAGCTTGTTGGTGACAAGTAAACTAAAAGATCATCAAAATACGCTCTACAGTTTTATTTCCAAATCCTGCCTCAATTTCAAATTTATTCACTTTTTACACTATGTATTATGAATCTGGCCTATGACAAGTTCTACATTTTGTGAATGCGCGACCTTCTTCACACTTACAACTGTCTGAATGTTAATCCTACCTTCTCTTGGTATCCACATTGTACAGGTGAATGATGAGCTTGTTGAGATACAGGAATTCCCTCATCAGGCTCGAGGTATTCTATGGGAGAATAGTCATGATGACAGAGGAATATTCTTAGCTTACGATAACGAGATCATATATTCGTTCATCTACTCCAAACACACCATGAAAGGTCTGTTTGATCTTAGTCCACTATTGAAAAAGTCTTTAAAAAAACATCTACCTGACTTTTATGAAGTACATAGGTCAACACACGGGGACAACAAAGTTTTCCTGTAGGCAATGATAATGATGATGAATGTTTCCTAGATCTCTCTGCCTCCATGTCATATGTCACAGTGACACATTTTAGAGTATAATATTGTGTTTGTATCTTACAAAGGAAAGCGTATAGGTAGTATAGGTGGACTCTTCCTCAGCCTGTGATGAAAACTTGGCTTCCATATTATATTATAGTATGGAAGCCAGGTTATATTATGACCGCCTTTGATTGATAACTTCCTGATTTGTGAGGGGAAGCTGTTTATTTTTTTGCAAGACTTCATCTCTGATTTGTTAATACATTATTATTTTAAACAGCCGAAGATGGACATAAAGGTTTCTGTAAGTAATATTTAGGCGCAAAGATCGTTTATATTACCGCTAGACTTTCAACAGATAAGGGGCAGTTTATTTTCATCATTATCCAGTCCATAATGCACATCGGTTATCCTTGATTTGTGGTATAGTGGTAGGCCTACACGATAAAGCATGCATTTTCATACTTAGTGAATGCAAGAAGCAGCTAGGAGCACGACAAGCAATGATAACCTTTTATCCCGATAATGCATGCCAAACCCTTGCTGTTCTATTGATACATCCATAATCTACGCGGTTGAACTTTTGTCCAGGTTGCCGTTGGTGGAATTCCATTAACAGCGTCAGCAGCACACAAGGGGTGGTTAGCGTAATGCCACCAACAGCACCCTGGACCAAAGTACAAGCAGTGAACTGTTACCCCTTTTATCACTGAAAATAGACAATATGATCACAATGCATGGGAAGTATTAATGAGTTCATGACAACCAGCTTGAGGCCAGGTAATGATGAATATACTAGCTAATGCTGTCTTCCTCTATGCTGGGCAAGGTGGAGGGTTATAACAAGTAAATCCTAATTTTGCAATACTTTGAATGATCTACCGGTAGTGTAAGTCTGCATGCACTTTTACAACAGCCATCAAGTAGTGCTTCGTGTCTTCAACTCATGAATGTAACATGTCCATGAGACAAAATATACACAAATATACAACAAAATTCAATGTTGCTATTATACATCACACAGTATGGTACTCTGCGCTTATAAATGATGACTTGGTTGTATGGTGCTGATGATTTTAGTTGGGTCTGGTTGAGGTGACGATGGATATGGTGACTCGTTTTTCTCAATTGGAGATGAAAGATATAAGATCCTCAATAAATAAAGTACTTGTTTTCCTCTTCAGGTAATGAGTGTACCCTGGCCGGAAAGACTAAGCTCCCGTTTGGTACAGTGCCTATATTACTGAATTGTGGGGAGGTCACACTTCAGACCCCTAGTGGTAAGGTGATGAACATTGTGCTGGAATCTCACACTAGAAGCAGGGCCCAAGATCTCACGCAAACTGATGTAAGATATTATAGTGTTACTGGTTTACAGGTTTTCCATTATTTTTTAGCACATTTTATGCATAGTCAGCCATGCATTCTATTATTGTGGCCATTTAGCGTCGCTTAGAAGCGCCCAACATGTGATAACAAAATGTGAGGCTCTCAAAAGAGCAGTAATTTTCAAAATCATTTTGATAGTGGGAAGTGACACAACAGGTATATTCTATTGACTGTCATGACTTGACATGGTGACATGCGCTGTACATCCCAACAGCTTTATTGACTAGGTTAGAATAAATTTTGGCCAGTCCAGCCTCCATTAATCAACTTCCTTCGTACTGATATTTAGGAAGGACAATTCTAACTTCATGTTCTATATGAGAAACTTGATATATCAGTGTAAAAATTACTACATATCGATGAAAGTCCTAGAAAAAGATCATGTAGTTAGGGAATGGAAACTTGATATTGTTGGCTGTTTTAAGTTCAAACAACCCATAGACCAAGTTTCCTAGATCAATTTCATTCCAATAATGATTCTGAAGGTAGACTGGATTGGGGTCATGAGTACTTGCCCTATTCTTTGTAATACTTCATACATATCGGTCTCAGTTAAGTGCACAGAGGACTCCGTGATATAAATGCTGCTGAAATTGAATCCCATGGGACATTCTTACTGCCAATCCACCTAAAATTCCTTCTGCGGTCACCATGCGCGCTTCCTAATTATTTGCTAACCTACCATGAAATTCCATTTCCCTTGTAGTTGAGTAAAGCATTGGAGCAATGTATCAGACTAAAGAGGTTTAAGGATGCCTGGAATTTCTGTAAGCACCTTAATTCTATGGAGGCGTGGCAGCAGATGGGAAAAGCTGCGATGCGAGCTTTGGATATTGATTTTGGTAAGCTGTTCTCAATTATTACTATCTAAATAGACTTTGTAAAACATGATGTTGGCAAGGAGAAATGAATAAGCCCAGGTTGGATTGGACTTCAAACTGTATTTAGAGTTCCTCATTTTAAAGCCACTCTCGTTTAATTATAATCCTTTATTTTTACCTGATGTAACACTGTAATTAAAGTGTATAATCGCTATTATTATATTGATAGCTCTGCGGGTGTACAGACATGTAGGTGATGTGGGTATGGTGATGTCCCTACACAAGATACGTAATCTTGAGGATCACAAGCTATTGTCAGGATATATAGCCATGTTTCTAGCTGAGTTTGATGCTGCCCAGTCAGCCTTTATGGAGTCGAGTCACCCACTGGCAGCCCTAGATGTAAGATTTGTATCTTTTCTCCTGCTAGTCTAAGTGGTTGACATTTGAGATGGGTCGCTGTCAGCAGCAGCATTACAATATCATATAGCCGGTAGCAACACTCAAGATCAACTCATCAAGCTGATAGTGTACCACTGTTGCTATGTAACCTTCCCATTCTTAAATAGTCTTAAATAGCAATTTAATTATCTAGGCATCATACTGGGATGATAGCAAGCCAACATAATTACAGCCTTTTGCCTCAAAAAAGCACCAAACAAACTCATAACAAAAACAGCATGTTTAATCAAATAAAATTCTTGACAACAAACTAATACAAAAGTTATATACAATATGGCATTTATCACTTAAATTAGAAATGATGTGGAGCTTGACATTTTTTCAACCCAGCAGTGCATGTAAACTACAGACTATGGCGTCATCTCCATGTATAACCACCATTTGTACCGTATATTTTAGATGAGACGAGATTTGATGCACTGGGATAGCGCTCTCAGTCTGGCTCGCCGATTAGCCCCAGATCAGATACCTTACATCAGTAAAGAGTATGCGCAGCAACTCGAGTTTACGGGTGACTCATCTAACGCCCTCAAACATTACGAGTCAGGCATCACTAGAGAGGAGGCTAGGAGAGATCATGATGAGGCCTGCGCAGCCGGAGTGGCCAGAATGAGTATCAGGACTGGTGATATCAGAAGGTTCGATATCTTTTACCTACTGAGCTGCATACATTACATAAAAGTATTGGAACAAACTATGTACCAAAAAAGTTGTAGAGATTGACTGACAGCTAGTTATTATTAGTTAAGGTGATGATTGATAGTCGGAAGGTATTTTCTCATTTTCCCTCACTCGGTTTCCTGTAATTTCAGAGGAGTAAATATGGCCTTGAAGATGCCAAGTAGAGTACTAAAGAAGGAATGTGCAGGGATACTGGAGACGATGAAGCAGTGGTCAGAGGCAGCACTGCTATATGAGAAGGGAGAATACTGGGATAAGGCTGCCTCTGTCTATATTAGAAGTAAAAACTGGTATGTGAGAGTCAATAATTATGAGACAAACAAACTACATTACATTTTTCTAGCACTCCTGTATGTGTGGCGTAGTGATAAAGAATAAAGATACATTAGTTGCTGTATACACTGAACTCCGAGGGAGTTCATTGCTGAAGATAATCCCTTCTCCTGACATTTATTTCAAGTGATAGAGTTATCCCCCTTACTTTAAGAGCTGTGGCACCATGCGTGTTAAAAACTGGTGAGGCTTTCTAGCCAATCCCATGCTTTAAAAGTATAAATCACAGCAAAAGTGTTTACCGTCGACCAATCACAATATAGAATAGAACAAGTATTGTCTGTATGATACTACATCAGATAAATTTTCCCACGTGACAGACCAGCCTCCGTGGCCTAATGGATAAGGCATCTGCCTCCTAAGCAGGGGATTGCGGGTTCGAGTCCCGCCGGAGGTTGACTTTTTTTTTCTATTCAGGTTCCTCATTGATTTCTACCTACAGTTTTGTGGCGTGCAATGCCCATATCTGACTTTTCCATTCTATACAGTGTGAGGGGCATAAGATAAGCAGATCAGATGCTCACAAAAGTGAAAATATTATCAAATATGTGTAACAAAATTTAGCAAATTTTTAGTGGCATAACCAAACGTAAATTAATTTATGGATTGTCCTTCATGAATAACACTAGACTTCCTTGTACAATGTTCCTGGTGAATAATATACCTTCAATATGACAAATTTTGTTCTATTCACAGGAATAAGGTTGGAGAGTTGTTGCCCCAGGTTTCGTCACCAAAGATTCACTCACAGTATGCTAAAGCTAAGGAACAAGATGGGAAATACAAAGAAGCGGCTGCTGCTTATGCTTCAGCCAAAGACTGGGATAATGTTATCAGGTGGGTGGTTCACACCTTTTTTTAAGGAAGGGGGGTTGGGGCAGACCCCTTGCATCAAAATATTTGACATTAATGGCCCTGCTGCACCTTCTACGCTAGTTTCTCAACTCTGTGATATTCGAACTGAATCAGAGAACAAGCATCAATAATCTAATAGCTATTACATTGGTGGTTCTCTGTCTGTCTGACAACTCTTACTTAGATTTAATATTTTACTGGTTATATCTATGATTATTTGCTTGTGGCATACTCTACTCAAGGCAATGAAGAATATACAATATGTTGGTATTGACATATTTCAACTCATGACAATTGTAATAGTATAATCCTGATGAGCACCAATATATATTTATTAATAATTTTTCAATAATTTCCTTAGAATTCAGCTGGATCACCTGCAGAACCCAGACGAAGCTGTACGAGTTGTACGCGAGTCCGAATCTGTCGACGGCGCAAAGATGGTCGCTAAATTCTTCATCAAGCTGAATGATTTTGGCACAGCTATACAGTTCCTTGTGATGAGTAAGTGTAACGATGAGGCTTTCCAGCTGGCTCAGCAGCATGGTCAGATGGAGACTTACGCTGAAATCATCGGTAAGTTTGTCATTCAAAGTTTATAACGCCAACCGTTTTGCCAGATTTTATTTTATCACAAACTATTAGGTAGGTTTGCATTGTTGATGACTTGGTGGTTGATGACCATAATGTTAGAACAATGATTTCATTAATGTGCAGATGTAGCAGTTGAAGGTTGTTGGTGGTCTTGAAATTTTATTATCAGCCATCTCAAGGAGAGATGGTGGTTGATGGATGGTTGGAATGACAGAACCACAATCCAACTGTCCCTATTATTTAGACCTGGTCTCAAGCAATTGGTTATAACGGCAGGTCTGAATGAGATGTAGTGTCATTCAACAGTTTCAAATGAATAAATAAAAGAAATTGTGTGTGCTGCACAAAAATTATATCCTATGAAGTCAAACTGTTGAGCTCATCATGATCAATTTTCCATGTTTACAGGTTCAGACGCAACTCCAGAAGATTACCAGAGTATCGCGCTTCACTTTGAGAATGAGAAGAATCATTTTATGGCAGGAAAATTCTTCTTATTCTGTCAACAGTACTCCAGGGTAGGTACTCAGTCTATTCCCTCTATTCCAGGGTAGGTACTTAGACCATCCCACGCTACTCAATGGTAGGTACTCAGTCTAACCCACTACTCCCGGGTAGGTACTCAGTATAACCCCACTACTCCAGGGTAGGTACTTAGACTATCCCACGCTACTCAAAGGTAGGTGTAATCTATCCAAAACTAGATTTTTATGCAATCGACCTTCCTCGATGGCCGATAGCATCAGACCTCATGGAGATTACTGTATGGATGGACTACTCCACCTCCTTGGGCTAACAGTACATTTCATCATCAAACAAGGGAGTCATTTACAAAGGTGTTGTTGTTTATGAAATTTTCAATTAACATGTTTTGTTGAATATTAAGTTACATAAGCACACCTTCTTGACACCTTATTTGGTATTTATGATGTAAGCCTTGCTTTTCATGAAGTGTTGTAACAGGAAATTATGCTCTCCCGCAGTGACACATGCTGTTATAAGGCGTCAGCGGTACTTCCGAAGCATGATATTTTGCTGTCAATTCTGGCATGATGCCATGAAGGGTTCTCGGTATGACATAAGTCGTACACCATGACCATTCATGGCATCAGCATACAATGACACACATTGAATGCTGATTTAGCTGAATGGTGTATGAATGAGATGAGATGCCTGAAAATTCCTTATCCATTTTTTCTATCCATGTTGGGTGTGGTTACGTTACTTGTCTTTTTTTCTCAGCTTTTTTTTCTAATCTCTCTCTGGATGCACTGGCTTACCTTCTAACATTATTTATTGTATGACAGGCTTTGAAGCACTTCCTGAGGGTACAGAGTATTGAGGATACTCAGAGTATTGAGTTAGCTATAGAGACAGTGGGACAGGCTAATGATGATACTCTCACTCATCAGCTAATAGATTTCCTAATGGGAGAAACAGACGGTATGCCCAAGGTAAGCCAACCACGGGAATTATTTTTGGGTCAAAGAATTGCCCCCCCCTCCCTCCACCACCCCAAACAAAGCTGTATGGACAGTATTTTATCTATTTTGGAATATTTTATCTTCTTGAGCGGTTAAGTTTTTTGGAAATTCAATATTGGAAAATATAAAAACTTTGCTCACTAAAATTTCAAATGGATCAGTTGAGACTAAAAACAGACTATACTTACTACTACCTACTTACCTGTGTTAGAAATTACTGATAGAGGTCATACAAAAAAGGAACAAAAACTACACTACTCTGTGTAGTATTTTTTGCCAATATCAAATCTTACTTGAGTGTTTTTGATCACGGCTATGATGTGGAAAGAGTAGATCATAAGCTATTTTGTTAAAAAGTTGAGCAATGATTTGGTGTACACAATTACGTGCTCGGAAACATCTATAAAAAAAGGTCTGGAAAAGTAGTAGGCATGCAGGCAGTGATGCTTGCAAATCTTGGGTTATCAGTATGAAAACATTCAAACTATTAGCAATTCAGATTATTCTGAAAAATAATTAGCAAGTTTACCACAAAATAATTGAAGATATCTCTCTTCGGTGGCATATTGAAAATCTGGGAAGGAGGTTGAATAGATTTACAATTGAACTATTTCAAAACAAAGCTAGAATGTTGTTTCTCTTTAAAAATGAGCTTGACTTGTTGCGTCAATACCCCCGCCCATTAGCATGGTAACGGGCAAACTTCTTTCTTTTGAGGCCGCATGACAAAGCCACCCAATAAAATTACTCACTGTTTGGGTCTTACATGAGGAAAATTCTACCTTAACCACTGAGAACAACATCCTCAAAGACCTTGTACCCTCAGATTATTGATGAGCATTATAAAAAGTTTTTTGAATTTTGTCAAAGAGGGCGTTAGGGATAAGTACTATCATGGTTTTCGTGGAAAAAAAAATTATATCAGATCTGATTTAATTAAAACTAAGCTTAAATACATCCTCAGAATAATTTTGTAGAATTAGATATTGATAAACTAGAGTAGACTATAAATTTGCTGATGAGTAACAGTAAGGGCACAGATATAACATGGAGATTCTATGTCATCCACTATCGTTGTTTATCGCTAAAATTGGCTGATAGTAGTTCATGAAAATTTTTGTCTGCGACGGAGGGCCTTAACTGTCTTATAAATGGGCAAATTTGACCTTATCACAGTGAATAATAACACCACACAAGATAACAGCTTGAAAATATATGCAGTTGCACAAGCATCAGAAATGTATCTATACAATATATAGCATTTAATGTAGGCCCTCCCATACCCTCACACACCTGAAGTGGATGATATACTAATGGCTGCCGTAGGATAGATAGATTTGAAACCCCTCTATTATAGAGGCGGGGGTATATCTCATCTTGCCTACCTGGTGTTGTTTGTCTGGGTCATTGTCATGGGTCAAACTGTCAGCATTGATACGCCTCATACTCTAGTCAATATATCGGAAAACATGAGTAGATATAAATCGGACATTAGGCTCTGCTATTAGCTGTCAGGTGTTGTAATGCGATATTTCCTTATGACGCAAAAAAGAAATAGCCACTGGGCATGACATTGGGAATCAATTACAAGCATCATAAATTGCTGTCAAAAAGTTCAATGTACGATGCTTCAGACCATAGATAGACATCTATGATCTCATTAGTACTAAAAGAGGTATTACCGTACCTCTGACCTTTATGATGGTCTATAATGCACACAGCACAAGAATCCATTTCAAATGATAGAACCAAAAACGTTTAACACTCTGCACTACACAGCTGATTGTGGAGCTAGGCTTTATAGAGTAAAACTTTGCAGATATTTTCTACCTACAAATCGATTTTAACATCATTAAATGTTGTTCTGTTTGTATTAGAGAAAACTACATGCTTGGTACTGGTAGTGACACACAAGGATGTTTACCCTTTGAATGCCTAAGAAATATTTATATCTAAAGAAATCACCTTAAGAATTGGCCAAATCTGCTGGACTTTTTTGCAGACATATAAGGGACGGACAATTTAGTTGTGTTTTAGATGCTTTGCTGTCCTTTATTCTTATTAATTACATGGCTAGTTCCTGATGTTATTTTGCATGTGAGGCATAGGGCTGCAATCTGTTATATCGTAGAACGTGCCTTGAGTAATTCCTTTTCCAAAAAATTCCTTTTGACTAAGAAAAACTCAACAAGGTGGGCAGATAAAATAAATAATCAGCAATCAAGACATGACCAATGATGCACTGGTCAACCTGAAACCTCCTGCTCAAAACATTGGTCGGCTACAGAAGTTAGAGGCTGACATTCAGGAGTCATCTCCCTATTTTTTCATGTAAAAAGGCAGATGGGTGTAACCTTGTATCAAATTACACCATATTAATCTATGGGATATGTCTAGTAATAGCAAAATCTAGCTTTACTTTTTAAGCCAATTTGTTTGCGCAAGTAGATCATAAAAAAACAAAAGAATATTGATGCTAATTGTAGGGCAAATTAATTTGAACGGTCCTAAACAGAAAATTCTGCCATACCCTTGGAGACAGGGACCAAAATGTTTTTCATTCATCTGAAATTTTTGCAGTAAGCAGATATTTAGTGTAGTATTGTATTTATGTTATGGGAAGGATCCAGGACTACATGAATTCGTTAATACTGAAGCAGCAGTGAAGGCAAAGTTGTACAACAGCCTGCAGGTTGATTTGGATTGAGTGCATCTTCTGCTACTGCAGAGGGTTTACCTGTACACCAATTTTTTGTTTCATGCAGGAGTAAATTGTTAACAGCCAGGCTCACATCACATCCTAGACTTTTCTAGCGCAAAGATGATAAATGTGACCGGATAATAACTCTTTGCAGGTTTTAAACCACAAATATGTCTTGATCTGCTGTATTTCCTACTTTAATATTTCAACATACAAACTACTAAAGATCAACAACAGAAGTTGTAAGATTGAAAGTAAAGGGAATCTTCCCATAGCAGCTGTCAGGTATAAAACCAAAGTTTTGTCTATGTATAAAACTCTCACGATCTAATATCATATTAGTGTGACTCTTGGAAGTCAAATGGCGCAATTTGACTGGCTGCCAATCAGGCCAATGATGAAACACTTCTAACCAACCAAAGCCAAGTTTCCTACAATCATTATAATAATATAATGGACGCATGATGACGGGCATATACATCAATGGTGCCTAAATCACCATCATGGATGGACTAAAATAGCAAATTTCAGTCATCCAATAAATCGACCAAGGTGTTAAATTAGGCCGGCTCTGATGCAATAACTATGGATTAGGTTTTCCTGATTTACTATAGTTAGTTATCTTTGTCATCGGATAGGGTTTATCTGCCAATTTATTTCTCATTTTGTGTTTTCAAAGAATTAACCAGCCCAATGTGAGTTTATACTATTTCCTTGTGGTACGGTAGCTTCTCCGTCACGCTTTCATAAGCTGCTTAATGGATTTGTGAGATTGCACAATTTGGAGGGCTGTCTAACTGACTAACTGACTATTCCTTGTTGATGAAGCCAAACATCTCATTATACATGTACTAACTTTTTGATAGATCGTATCAGGGGGCTTTTTATTAAGTTCCTATATTGTCCTCCCGGTTACCGCCTTTTTCTCTTTGTATATTTTGATCATTCAGTTAGCAGCTAATTTGAAAAAAATATAAGTCACATGATATGATAGGCTCAGCGGTAAATGTAGTCTCAAGTAATTCTCAAACGGGTGTTATCATGTGTCTACCGAGGATGTTTTCCAATGACAAATTTTATCAACAAACCTTTCAAAACTCTGACCTGGTTTAATTCCATGTTTTTTCTATGTTTAATTCTCTAAATAATCGCATACCAGATTAAAATAAAAGTATTAGAAATATTATTGATTAATTAATATAATAATGATTTTTAATTATTATGATGTTTTTTGTCAGTGATAATAATAAGTATGGATAAGCATCAGCAGTAATCCACTCTAACCCAGGACAATCAACTGTAGACGAGCAAAATCTGCATTTCTCAAATAAAATGAAAATCCCTGCAACATTCATTTCGAGATTTTCAATAAAATCGTGACTATACTCTCTGTCAAATTCCTCCCAGCCGTTTTGAGGAAAAAATTATTTCCCTTTTGCAGCCTATAATGATTGGAGTATGCTGTCACTTAACCTGAAGTTTACCCCTGGAATGAAAACGAAATCACTCTGTCTATCTGGTTATTTTAATTTTTCATGCAAGAAACTGCAAATTCTAATTTCCTTGGGTCATAGAAACCTCCATGGCTGACATGTAGAGTCTGTACTGAGACAAGTACTGTTTTTTTAAAATAAATAATAATTATGGTACCTGTGATTGACCTATAAATTCAACTGCAGGTAAAAAGTTTTTTTTTTTATAAGGGAATAATTTATTTGACTCATAAAAACAACCATTGTTACCACAGTAAACTTACCAGGCATTCACATTCACTCCTTTTCAAATATTAAGCCACAGTGTTTCAGAAAAAGTATCAAACATATTGTGGAATGGTAACCATAAGTCCCATTGCCATTCAGTGTATAGTCAGAAAACTTTTCAGATTTGTCTTCAAAGCCATTAAATTGCTGACCTCGCTCACCTCAGTTTCTAAAACCTCTCGTTCTTATGTTTCTGGTTCTGTGTATATTGATTATAAGTTGTTACTATTATCTGTTTGTAGGACGCTAAGTACCTGTTCCGGTTGTATATGGCCTTGAAGCAGTACCCAGAGGCTGCTAGGACTGCTATTATCATCGCACGGGAAGAGCAGAATGCCGGCCAGTACAGGAATGCTCATGACGTGCTGTTCAATATGTACCAAGAGCTGAGAAAAGAAAGTATAAAAATACCCGTCGACATGCAGAATAATCTGATGATTCTACATTCCTACATGCTTGTCAAGGTATGAAAACAATTTGACATAGGCCTACCGCCATATAAATATAATATGACATACCCTTATTGATTCATGTCAGAATCATCTGGTATCACCAAGCATGGAAGTGTACCTACCAGCATGCTCCCATCAAGCGTATTAATTGTTTTTTATTTGATGAATTTTGATTTGATAGTCAGAACAAGAACGATGAACAGAGGTATTTGGTGGTAAAATCGTGGGTAATGATGGGGGCCCCATGGTATCAAATGCCTATAAATCGAAATTATGTTCTTATTCCTGGTATGCCAAGCCGGATATCTTCCGGATATCTGTAGACCACTGCCGTGCCAGTTCTGTGACATCTGTTGGACATACGCACTGGTTTGAGGACAAAGCTGGTTCAGCCCAATATTTGATTACAGAGAAAGTTTTCACATGTGCCCCTGTCACCCCAAGTAAGAGCAAAGACTATAGATAACTACAGTCTCTGGTCACAGCTTAAATTTTATGATCTACTCAGCCCAGCAGGAAAAATCATTTTGTTTCAGTGTCACAAAGAATATGATGTTTGTACGTAATTTCTGTACGCTTATTTATACTGTTTTAGCAACATGCCAGGAAAGGTCAGCACCTAAAAGCTGCCCGCCTACTCATCCGAGTGGCTAATAACATCAGCAAGTTCCCGTCACGTAAGTGTTACAAACATTTAAGAGATAAATAGCTAGTCAAATTCAGAATAGTGTGCTATGGGGATATTAGCTGGACATCAGCCTGCCAATGTAAGAGTAGCCCCGTTTGTATGTAAAACCTGCGCTTATATACATGCAAAAAAAGGCTGAGATCTAGGCATTCTTTCTCACTATCTCCATCATAGTCTTACTACCAAGAGAAATTTTTGCGTGGTTTAAAACCAAGCCATTTGAACTTTTGTTCGATCGATATGCACTATTAAAGGAAATCGGAGGTTCAGACTGGAAACATCAGGGTTTTATCTATTTAATTTTGTGCATCTAAACTAAGAGTTACCATTGATAAAAGGTCAATGCCAAAATTACATTTTAGCGGGACCAACATGGTCTTCTTGTTAGGGTCAATCCATTCACTTGGCACTTTTCCGAAGATTAAACATGATATTATGTGAGGTTGAGTACTCCCTTACTTTTGGATTGAAATTATTTTTGTGAACCAAATTTGCCATCATGACTCAAAAAAGTTTTGTGATGAATAGATAATAATGAGCTAGGAAAATTATTATGTCAAGGCTCTGTTTATAAGGAAACCTAACTTTGACCCTTGCTTCGTTAACCAACCCATATCTTCTTGTGATGAAACCGCAGCGATTGATTTATTACTAATTTACGATAAAATGTTATGTGTTTTCTCCTGCCTCCAGTGAGGACTCGGTTCCTTATTATTAAAAAAACAGTTTTACCTCGTGTCATGACTACAGAAAAAATCCATCCTCTAAATTTGAGGGAAACGTTTACATCTAACTCCTTGTATTGGTTGAGCACAGCATTTTTATCATTGACTGATTACCAAGATGTTGCACTTCAATTAAACTTTGCATCAACCAGACACTTTACCCTCTAGAAGTACTCAGATATAAATATCAAAGGTTGGCCTGGTTTGTTCATAAATGCTAATTACATTTTTGGCTACTAACAACAAAGTACCTGCTTGTTTTTGTAAACAAAGTTCAGCAATTTCTGAAAAATATTGCGCTTGACGGAGTACGCGGACCCACCCCCAACTGTAACTGGATGATGAGGTTTATTATCCATAGCTAAAATTGACAATATTTTTACAGCACACTCCTGCATAAAAGAACATGCCCTGTGTTTTTACAAAGGGAACCATTTTTTTTGCTCATATGCTGTAACACAAATTTTTCTCCCAGCTAAGCGGGATCTGTATAGAAATCAAAGTGTGAAGTAGATAATGAAAAGGGACCACTACACTAATACTAGAGCATTAGTCCTATCTTTGAGCTCATGGGTTTTTACGAAAATCTTAGCGGTGTAAGCTTGTCATACAAAATATATGGTTGGGCAAGATTGCTGATAATTGATCATGAATGTGCTTTTATTTTGATACTAATATCACAGAGTAAGGATATATCCTTACTCTGTGCTAATATAATGGAGAAACAGATAGCAAAGTACAGTTTTACCAGTGCTTGAACAGTGTAAGCTAACAGCATCTGGTTATCATATGGAAACTCAGAATCATTTAACAAGTTTGTACAAACGATAACCGACTCAAAAGTTCACCTGTTATCACTTTTACAGACATTGTGCCCATATTGACCTCGACCGTAATAGAATGTCAGAAAGCTGGATTGAAGACTTCTGCGTTTAGCTACGCTACCATGTTACTCCGTCCTGAGTATAAAAACCAGCTCGACCTGAAGTACAAGAAGAAAATAGAAGCAATAGTCAGGTGAGTCCCTCCCCACCCAATAATTATACGATGCTGTCCCCAACTATCCTGGTTATATGAAATCTACTCAAACCTAGACCAAGTTTGGTCCATTTGCCTGCAATCGAAGTTGCTCCCGATCCACTTGTCACACTGCGACGTGACCAGTGGAAGGGAGCAACTGGAATGCAGGCTACTGGATTAAACTTGATCTAACTCGATATGTATGGGCAGCTGCCGATGATAATATTTCCTACCAGTGCATATACCTTGTTGTCAAATTCCCCACCCCCCACTTCCATCCTTCCTCATTTACCTGCCTGCCACAGCTTAACTTTGTGCGCTAAATTTATTCCGAACTTGAGCAGAACTCTATAAACAGTGCTCCTTATTATTTTGTTATTTTATGTGGATTGCCATTAGCCAATAAAGCATTTTATTTCCTAACCAACAATGTTGGAACAGGAAAACAACAAATAAATCGGAAAGATGTTATCATGATGGATCATTCAACTTTATTGGGTCTTTCAAATAAAATGGGCATCTGACTATTGGTCATCCAAAATATTTCCATGATACTAGCTCATTTTGTAAATATATTCAAGGTGATTTATCATTTTTTCTACTAAGTGAGGGGATTAAAGGATTAGTTATATGCTGACAACAGGGAACGATGGTAGAATTAAAAAGCATTCATCTGCTGACAATCGGCAGATATATTTCTCAGTTCATCGGATAACAATATTGTCAAAAAAAAAGTTTGATTTAAAAAATGACTTGGATTAATAAATTGCATGCCATGAATCTTTACGATCTTTGGAGAGTTCAAGTCTAAAATTCTGGGAAAATAAAACCAATTGTTGGATCGTTTTAACGAAATGCAGCAAGAAAAAGTGTCGCTATGAATTTTTGAGCCTGCATTTTAGGTCATTTTTTGTCTAAATTCATCTTTCTTGGCATTGAGGGATTTGACAACAAAACAATATGTCACTGTAAAAAAATGTTTAACCAACGCAAACCTTATATCGGATTTGCACTCTTGTAGCCCAAATTTTTTTGTAGGCCGAAAAATACCCAAAATAGCTGTTTACAGCCCAATGTTACAATAATAAATGACAAAAATTGTCAAAAATATGACATAGATATGAAAAATCTTATATCTATAATATATCTTCTCATTATACAAAACATTCCATGCAAAATGTGACCTTCAGTTTGAAAATATGTGTCAAGGACTTTCTGGAAAAACAGCTACTTTTTATTGGCAAGCACATCGAGTGTTTATGGTCAAGTTAAGTTCAGGTGAGCTCAATAGTCGATGTCACATGGTACCTGCGTCAAACCATAATTTTAATAGTTTTCAATTTTATTGTTGGAAAATTTTGCGATGACAGATAGATGACACACCCTAAATTTACATCATCCAATGTTCATGTCTGAAATTATCCATTATGTCTCATGTTTTGACTAGTTTTAATTTCTTCTATTCAGACTCAACACAATTTATAACTTGAGTCATGCATATACCTGCATATATCCATTACAGAACATATTGACATTACCATTACCATTACAGAACAAGATTTCATGTTTTCTGCACTTGTCTGTATGTTGCTGTTTTATTTGTCTCTTTGCTCTCGGATGTAGGAGGCCAGATAAGACAGAGGAAGAGGAGAATGCATCAGCGTGTCCATACTGTAACTTTGAGCTAACTGATATGGAGCTTAGCTGTCCTGAATGTAAAAACCACATACCATACTGCATAGCTACGGTAAGCTCAATATAAGCAGCAGCAGCAGCGTCCTAGGGCTTTGTGCAATATCAACAAGGTGCTGTCAACTGTCATTGTTCCAAAAAATAACTGATGACTGGCATCATAAGGGAAATTCTTCACAGGTAGTGGAAAACATGCAATCATCTACATGCTGTTCTTGTGATCAGCCAAAGGTTTCCTGGAAAAAGTTGGCGCCAAATTGCAAGAGAGATTATCTGAGGGTTTCGATTATCAAAATACATCACAAAAGTTTATCAGAGAATCTGTCAAGTCACCTTCCTGGTAGTAATGTGCAGAAAATGCAAATAAATTTTGCTGACTGTTTTAAATTCTGTTATTGTGAGCTGGGTTGGCTAGATTCCAAAGGGAAGTTGCTAGTCAACCTTGCATAATCAGACTTCAACCAGAGACTATAGATAGATCTATAGTCTCTGCTTCAACTTCAACGCCAAACCAGTAATGTGTTTTGATACAGGCTTTATAGTTTATTAGTAGGTTTCCAAGTAATCAAAATGTTGTGGAGGCGCTACTCCCTCCCCCACCACCCAGTAAATTGATAGGTAATAAAGTTTTCACATTTAAGTATTTATCCCCTATAGCGTTTACTGACAGTATTTCATCTATCAGCTAATAGTTTGAAAATTAGTTAACCAAATCCTTTGTAGCAAAAAATAAACTTTTTAATGTTTGGTCTGCTTTGAGACATTGTATCCCTTTGCACCAAGGAAGTTACCTTTATTTATTACATGTAACAATTAATTCTTAAAAACAACAAGACATAGAACTGCAACACCCTGACAACCTAATCTTGAGCAGAGTTATTCACTAATATTTCAATTTAAAGTATTTATTTATTTATAACCACAGGGTGTCCATCTGACTAAAACAGATCTCGGAGCTTGCCCCAAATGTGATTTCCCTGCCTTGTATGAGGAATTTACTAAGTAAGTATAAATTAAGCATTTACATCGTCCACATACATGTGTAAACAAGTATTCAAAACAGATTTTCTGATCTGACCTTCAACAATTGGCCTTGCCTGGAAGCAGCACAAATATATTGCACTGAATTCTTGACAATCATGTTTGACACAAATGATAAAGTGGTAGCTTTGCTATTACTGCTTAGCGTCATTAAAATATCTTCTATCATTATCGATTAGACAGTAGATTTACTCCAGTCAGAGTCGTACCCCTGTGTTTACAAGTAGTAGTGTCAAGTGAGGGAGGGAGGGGTCCTGTAGCCCCCTCCCTCAAGGGAAGAATGTTACAGATGTATGCCAAATTAATGGCAATAGAGCATTTTAGACCAGGACACAGAGTAAGGATATATCCTTACTCTGTGACCAGGTGTTAGATTGTAACATAACTACTATTTGACAGAAAACTGTCTCGGATCTGTAAAGAGAACACTGTGTTACAAAAAACTCTGTCAAGCTACAGGTCATTGTAAAAATAAAGTCATATCATATAATTATTATGAATGTGTATTAAAAAAACTTAAAATGTGTACATGCTCATGCGTTTGTTCTTAACAGACTCAATGTATTGTAGGTTTCAGAATGGCGAGGATCCTGTGTGCCCCATGTGCTCAGAGAAGGTGTCATCAGGTGATATAGTCAGAGTACAAGATATCAACAAGTACTTAAACACAAGCTCAGAGTGAGAAAACCATATAAGGAAGCTACAACTAAGTCTCTCTCTCTCTATGATTTCCAATCGTAAAAAAGGCGCCTCTCTCTAAAACCATAACCAAATATGGCGGCATGATTATCGTTCTGGTAACTTCTTGACGCACAAAGAGAATAACCTTGATCAATAGTGAACGCTGAGGACTCTTAAACCTTTTTGTTACTTTTGGTGATGCACATGGTCACGTTTCAATGCGGCGTGACGAATCGGAGATATGGCTGTCTCGTTTGGCAACAAAATATGACAAAATATAAACCACACAGTTTATGTCAAGTATCGCCGCCGCCGTCTCTTTATAACCTTGTTAATAGATAAAGTGTTATCATCGTCACGTGTCCTCATCCCATGGCTAAGAAAAAATTTGGTTGTATAACACTTTTTTTCAGTCAAGCGAAGCGATAACGCTAGTAGCCTAATTTGTTATTTAAATGAGGTTGGGTTTTGACATTCTTTTATCTTGCTGATAGATAGATGAGTAGCAAAGTTTTAGAAATATAGAAAGCGCTATCCCATCGTTCTGAGTTGAAGCTGTCCATAAAGTATTATCCGGTCTTTTGACTTAATTTTATTTCATTTCTGTATTTTCCGTCCATGATGAATTTCATTGTAAACAATCCAATATCTTACAACTGCACCCTGTCTTAATTCTCCCTGTTCAATTTGTTTTTGTGCAACTGAAATTAAATATGCTGACACCAGGGAATATGGGATGTCCCAAACTCCCTGCTGGCACCGTTATGGTAAAATAATATACCAATAAAATTGAATAGAGTTGTCCTATCCTGATTACTAACTACAAAAATTGGTGATGAATTTTCAAATGTTCCTGGAAAATGATAAACAATTAGAAAGTGAAATGATTATCTGGGTAAAGTTCGTGGTTTAGCGTAGCAGGTGTAACTGGGAGACACGTGACCATGCACATGATATCCCGCTATATGTTAATACAAGATTGTTACCATATGCCCGGAAGGACGCTAAAACTGATCCTAAAAAAGTTGATGCAGATGTAATTCTTTCGATAAACTTCATTTTTTAACCTGTCACCTGTGAGCTTGAGTTGACCCCATGATAAATGTGTGATTGTGTGTACGTGACTCCATTAAGATGACATGACATGATATAGATCCCACTACGAAGATCAATTAATTGCTAAGCATGGCAGGGATTTGATTATCACAAGTTGGATGTGCTATCGGACTTCTTAATCAACAACAGAGCTAATGGTTCATATTGAAGGCATAAAAGCGCTTATTGGTATTAAGTCTCGGTTAACGAAAGTACAAAGATAAAAAATAGGTCGCAAATGTTACCAAGTTGTCATTCCGCCGTCTCTCAAACTCAACTCACTACAAGTATGTTATTGATAGCAAGCAACACATTTGTAAATAACTCATTTGTCCGTCCAGGCTTCCATAGAATCTCATAGACTCTGAAAAAGATATACTCAGTGTTCTGAGTGAGTGGGAACTGGTGGGAACTAAGTTCCAACAAAAAATATAGAAGGGGAACCTTTAGAACACAGTTCCCACTGAATTCTGCGCAAAAACAGTGTGAAGCTGTGTCTTTTGACCAGATATCAATCATACTATTACAGATCCATATTTCTTCATAATTTGATCTAGAAATTGCAAAGAATTCTCAAAACGACTTTGTAACCTGCTATCAGTTAACAACTGGTGACCGAGGAACCACAGACTTGAAAAGAGACCTGATCAACCACCTCTCTATGGCCCTTTATCTGGATGATCAAGCATAAATAATGAGTTCTAAATAAATCCTTATCTGTCACACTTTTAAAAACAATTCGAAAGTAACGAATTTGGAGGAAAAGTTTGCCATGTTGCACTGTCTAGAAATAGTTAAAAAATATTGGTGGCTACATAACATTGTTACCTGATTACTTCAGTGCTACTGCTACCTAATATTGAGTCGCCCTAAAACTAGCCCAAATAAACTCTAGGTAATATTTACTTCTCTGGGGTTCTATTGCTAGTCATGTCAACTGTCAATATTGATGTTGCCATTTCGCGTCTCCCTCTCCCTAACACCTGATAGAGACTTTGGGTTGCCTTCAGTCAAGAATTTGGATCATGTCCAGCTATCATATCTGTAAAGTGTCCATGACCTATTCTGGAACGCGTATTGAAAGCCTAGAATTGTTATTGTCATTTATATTTGGTATTTTATATTTGGTCTGTGCCTCCCTGTTACGGAGACCATCAAGGTCTATGGAATTTCCCACATTTGATCACATTTAAGGTACAAACTTTGAGTTTAATTTTACTAAATTTAACTAACTTTAACTAGCATTTGATGTATTTAGGCCACCAACTCCAAAAGTGGAATCCATAAAAGCTCATTGGAATGTTTCTATGCAACTATACGTCTCCGTCTGGGAATGAGTTCAATGCGTAAACAAAACACATTTGGATGACAGAAGCGAGAAGTTTGGGTTGGTGCTGGATGGTCTGCACCTGCACAGCGCTCGAAAACAAGTGTTTCTACAACTTAGTCATTCACGGTATATATTGCTGATTTGCGATATGATTGTCTGACGTTTACGAGAAAGTCTTTGGGTCATCAAATTATAACAATCTAGAGATATTCCATTACAACCTTAGTTTTCTGGAAATGCTTGTAGTCGGGTCTTTCAGATAAACCAAATCAATTTCAGATTCCAACTGATCGGATGTTTAATTTGTGAAGGCCGCCAACAAAGGGACTCACAACATCAGGATACATTGATCAGATAAATATTTCAGCCGTTATAGTTTGAAACCCCCAAGATGGGCTGATCCCTTCTGGGTGATAGGCTGTGGCTACACCCCTGTAATGAATATGGATGGATGTATCTGTCAGAAAGGCTACAGCTTGGTCAGTATGTTACACAGGCCTATTCATACCAGAGCCTATTTCCTTCAGTACAATCACCCTGTGTGTGGTTTGTCTTCTTATCGTTCAACTTGAATGTATAAAACCAATCTCTATTTGATAAGGCCACGCCTCGTTCACAATATGCAAAGGAAATGGTTGGAGCGGACTGTCAGCAGCATAACTGTGCAACTAGCCATAACAGTAGTACCTGGATCTTATAGAAAATGTTGCGTGTGAAGCAAAGCATTTCAATAAATGGTAATTTTATTATATTCTTATGTATGTTGTAAAAAAATACATGTATATGTAAAATATATTATTATGAGTCTCAAGTACACTGCAGGTTATTGATTTATGGCTGAATGATAATTCACAATTTGTAATTTAAAAAATTGAGAGAAAAAAAATCGTTACGTCAGAATATTCAAAGAAGTTCAATTATTATATCAGAGCCCTCAAAGGCATAAGTGCAAAAAAACATCAACATACCAAATCATGAAACAATCAGACCATTGGCTTGTCTCGTAAAAGTTAGGCCACATATCAACTATGTGGTTCATGAGACTCAAGATATTAGAAGTATGATATGATATTGAAAATGTGTTGACATAATTTCCGTGGTTGTGACGGTCTAGTTTGACATGAAATGCGAAGGTTATGGGAGTGTGCACACAGCTGATAATTTGTAACTGGTACAACAAAAGTAGAATAATAATAAATGTGCAACCGAATCAAAGAAATACGGGTCGTCGTCGTGAAAATGACAAATATCATCATACAGAGCTGATGAGCCTGAGGCTAGATATTTTCCTACAACTAGCCAGCTATTTCTAGCAAGCAATCCCTGCTGGTATAACAAGGACACCCCGTCTAATGTTGGTATGTTAACACATATCCATATTTACAGATATTGCAGGAATGTACAGGACAAAATAATACATTTGAAATACAATACAGAGAAGTACATTGGATGAGTCTAAACATCTACTATATTTATGACTTTTTTATCCACACACAATAGCTTTTCAATCATCATTAATACCATTGATTTCGCATCAATAATCGCCAACTTCCCTCTAAGAGGCCATCTAATCACTTTTTTTCAGAGAATGACATTTCAGCTCACACTGTAAGTACAATCTACATGACAAAGTGATTTTTAATCCTAGTAGTGAATCAGTGGCCCATATCTTCTATGATCTTCCTTAGCTTTGCGTTCTCAGAGAGCAGATCTTCGTTCTCCTCTGTGAGTCTCTCGTTCTCCGACTCGAGGAATCCGGCCCTCATTATGATCTGATTCTCCTTGGCACGCCTCGCTTCTCGAGATCGCTTTGCTGCCACGTTATTTTTATTCCTTCGCTTCCAGTATTTCTCGTCTTTATTTGCCTCCAAGACAAATTGCTACAAACAGAAAAAGAAAACAGTGAGTCTGGATGTTTGGAGTTATCCCAAGTATCTGTGCACACAAATATGTATATAAGCTCACAGAGACAATAGGCCTGGATGTGCAGGTGCTGGTCAGGATGGACATCGGTCAGTTATGAGTAAATTGATGGTTATAAAACCATTCTAGGTACAACTGCACCAACACATCAGGCTACAGATAATGATAGGTCTTATCAGCAACGAGTGATGAAATTCCTTTTAAACGTTTACAAAGTGGACGACGGCCTGTGAGAGATGGGAACTGCATGCGCCTGAGTCAGGGTACAGATAAGGTGGCAGTTGTAATCTCAATTTACTCGCCACTCCATATGAAATACTACTAACACAGCCCACTCAGATGAAAGCTTTATAAAATACTATTTTGCTTTTTCTGAGTTTCTGGCACTTTCGAAGAGGCTGGACAGGTAGCAAAACCAGAATTGTAATCTTTAGTTTCCAGGTACTGAACATGAAAAATTTAAATTACACTCTAATGCAGTTTAGTACACACCCCCACACACATAAACATACACTCAAAGTAATTAATCAACAAGGTTAGTGGTGCCGTTCTCATACAAGGTAACATCAGCTACTACTCTGCCGCTTACCTTTTTTGATTTTTTGATAATAGGCTGTGGCTGTAATTCTTCTGGAGCAAACTTGGCTGCTGATGGATCAAATCCCTCTGAGCCTGGAAAAAAAACAGAGAATACTATAAAAACGTTGATAAAGCCAGAATATTTACAGAAAGCTTGATCAGTTCATAAGAAGACCAATACCACGGTACACACTATTGCTGCCTTCCATCTATATTCTATGTTATATCAGCTACATTACAGACTGGAACAATGTGACTTATAAACAAATACCCATAATAGTCACAAACCTACCTGGAACAACGACTACTGATGTCTCAGTGAGCCCTTCCCCATCCTCTGAATACTTCCTCTTCTTAACAATCTGATCGGCTGTAAGCTTCACTGTATTTTCTGAAAGAAGAACAATCCAAGTTAGTAACTAGGCATCAGCAAAATTCTCATCCTATCCCAGCGTATCATAACACCCCATCTCCCACCAACTTAATCACTAACTGACCACTTAGCTGACCGAACCTGTGCTCGGAGTTACAACATGGTGTAAATTTCATAGTAAATCATTGAAATAATAATATAGTGTAAATTGGTCCAGAAGGAATAACCAGGATTGTAAGGTATAAATTCAAAATGGTTCGCATGGTTTTGTCATGTAGTTTTACTGAAATACTCATAATCCCATCATAACGACGATAGGAAGGGGCTGCCGCGAGACTATCAGTAAATCGATATTTTGCAAGACGATAAGTGTACATTGTGAAACTCAATTCAATAGAAAAGTTGCCTAACGCAGTGACAGGTACCTGCCAGTAAATGACAGACATGAAGGTCATATCAGATAGCCAGGTGGATGAACTGACCACCAATAACAACATCCCATCCCATACCCTCTGCTTAATGTTACTAAGTGAACGTTCCTATCATTGAGGTGAGAAATGAAATATTCACACCTCATATTGATGTGTATCAAGTGTGATTATTTCAGTTTCTAACCATCAGTTTTAGCCTTTATGAGTGATCAATCAATATTCTGTATCGGGCATATCAGTACCATACTACTTTGTGATCTGATGTGGAGGTATAGGAGACAGCCTGGAAGCTTATATTGCTGTTGTTGACCAGTCACTTCCACTGAGTAACTAAGACGGTTTAATTCCAGTTGTTGATCATGTTCTCACTATTACACATAGGCCACAATGATACCCAGTTCCTTGAATGTAGTAGATAACTTCCCTTAAGTGACTAAATAATGATACTAGAAATTGTAAAATAGTATCATAAAGATGTAGTATTAAAACCTACTCTTGACAGGCGAGTCTGTATCGGAGTCTTCGACGACTGTAGTAGGTAATATCTGTTGTGTAGCCTCAGCTACCGAGACCACTCCAGCCTCTGAGGATGCTGGTGAGTCAGCTGGTGGGACGCTGGAATCTCCACCCTCTAATAACAGCTTCTCCAATGAGCTGACTTTTTGAGCATCAAGCTAAAATTACAAATTTCATGTGAGCGAACATAATGGTCATAATTGTAAGATTTTTATTATAAATATATACTGTACAAGCTAATGGTGATAATTGGTTTTATGGGACACTTCATAGGAGCTTTTCTTCTTTGCTTGCGCAGCCGATTAAAAATTTGCCGTGACGTGCCATGCACAGTCTACTGCTGTGACATTGCCTATTCACGGCTATTTCTTGACCGGCCATGTCAATGTAATGGCAGGTATCTTGTAAGCTATTTACTTTCAGCTTGAAAATTCAATACAGTGAAACAAATCACGTGCTCACTGGACTGAATCAACAAAACTAAGCCACACAATTGATAACGTGTATTATACGCCTGCTCATGCAAAATTTATAACCAAAGGTCAAGTTCTAGCACAAGCGGGTATTAATAAATAACAGTTATTGCTCATGATTCCATCAGAAACCCTTGTGACCACTGAAAGCCCTACAAGTTTAGGAATTTAAATCGCTGGTTATTTTATCTGACAAGATGATTTATTTGGATTGGTTCAAAGAGGATGTCAAGTAAGCATTCAGCTGGAGAAGGCCTGAAGTCGATGAATCTACTTCAACAATGTGTTAATCACAACTGAAGCAGCTTTTGTGTAGTAATATCGAAAATTGGCCGCACTTACTACACACTCAAGGCTGTACAAGATTCATATTCAACTGTTCGACCGATCACCATATAATGTAATAATGAATACTATATAAACTATAATTTTGAATCTGCTGCCTCACCTGATGTTTTGGAGATTTATCTTCTTCGTCCTGCTGCGGTTGATTTTGAGGTGAGGGAGCAGTTATGGCTGAATTTGGTCCGAGTAGACTAGCAAAGTGCTGATCGTCGACTAGTCCTGTCTCTGATAGGAATTCATCCAAGTCCATATACTCAAGATTGAAGTCATCTTCGGGTCCAGCATCATCCCATATATTGTTGTTTCTCAATAGACTTGCGGAGGTTGGGTTGTACACTCCACTGGAGAGCTTATTATTCTTTTTATCTATTAGAATAGAGTATGGGCAAGGTATTAAAATCTTGTCGAACGGTCACCTTTTGATAGAGCTCTAATCTCTCTTCTCATTGATTGAATGGACCGGGATGGGAACCTGTGACATGTTCTAACACTTGACTGAGTGAGATTCTCACTGAAAAAGAAATGGTGTTATATCTATCTTTCCTATCATTTACTCAATTTATCTACCTCATATACTCCCATTCCTACCCCTGGTTATCACTGGAGAAACACACATGGTCCTTAATTGAGTAGACTTACAATTATTCAGAATGAAGAATGGACAGCAAAGTGTCTGCAGCAACTTACCAACAAATCAAGTGACAACAAACACATGTTGGTAAAATAATACACACCTTCTTCTTTTGCTCCAAGACCAAGCAGACCAAGCTGGGCATTTCCTCCATTGGCTAAGTTGTTACAGAACTCCTGGTCTTCTAATAAAGCTCTTAGTCTGTATCCTGACATGGTTTTGTTGGCTGGATAACAAATCGAATCGTGGATAAGTTCAAAAGTGCAGGAAATTTTCTGCCTAGTACTTGTTTTGGCTCTGCGGTTCAGTCACAATCTGATTTGCAAGCACATTGGCTCGTGCAACTGACGTCACAGTGTAGGTAATCATGACCTATTTAGCCTAAGCCAATGGGTTTCCATAATTCGCATAAATTATCACGACTATCACGTGCCTTGATAACGTGTTTATAGCTTCGCATTTGGTACATTGTTAGTACACGCTGTACTGAGTAAAGTACATTCACGTGATTGGGCCAAATATGGGCTGTTCTAATTGATAGCTATGTGGTCCTATGTGAACATGAGATTATAAGCCAAGTAAGATTACACAGGAGTGGGACTAAAACTGGAATGGAACAAATGGATTTGTTCTCATTTGACATTATTTCACCAAATTTCTTGCAATAAGTGGTGCCATCAAGGAGTTGAGAGTAGAGACCTCTCGGTGCCGCACTATAGAAAACTTGCCTAGTTACCTAGTGCCGCCGTTAAACGCACTATCAATCAAAAAAGGATCAACTTTGTTTATTGAATCAAGGAGTACTCCTTGGTTGAATCGATGAACTGAGGGAGTTTTTTGGCTCAATCAAGGAAGTCCAATAATTGATGCCGGTGGCCTCCAGCCATTGCATTCATGCAGACGACCAGATCTGTTTCTGATTGGGAGATTTGTACTTTGAACTGCGCTGTGCTCAGTTTTGCTTACGTCACCTTGTACATACTTTAAATGATATTTTGTTTTAACTAATCCTACAGAGTTCTGATTTTTTTTCCGTGTTTGTTCATGTCTACTTTTGAGGCCAGTATTTACGCCGAATTTTGCAACATGTATTATTGTCTGTGATATGCAATAAATCAATCAATCAAAATTTACTGTGTGTTTGTACAACCCTAAACGCAGCAATAAAAATCCCACTCTACTCCACTCTCCACTCTAAAAAATAGCCAGCGGCAGACAATGGTAGGTTATAGTGGCCTGTTAAAAGGGGGATACATGTATATATACCCAAACGAATGAAGCTAAGCTCTACATGTCAGGCACTGCTTGCCTCTGCCTAATTTTCAGTTCACCATTCACTACAGGAAGGAGGATAATTAAGACACAACCCGATATATGCTTGTGATGGAGGAAGCTGTGTCAAACCTCTAACTCTTTGGTCAAACCTACTCCGCTTCCTGATTATGATATGATGGTAGACATAATAAACTGTAAATTTTTATTCTACCATCAAATCATAGAAGACGCTTTTTGCTACCATTAGCTCTTTCTATGATTATCATCAAAGTTCTGTCCATATGCTGGGTACTGAGCTACTATTGCGCTCTTATCTGTTACTTTGCCTGTTATTGCTGTGGGGTGACTGGGTAGTCAAATAACTTGCAATATTTGAGTATTTGTAGAATTGCAATTTGTTACTTTTCAATCACATTCAGCAATTTTGATGTCTCCCTTATACACTCGCTAAATTTTCAGAATCTCGATGTTGCCATATTACGATCTGCTTGGACTGTTTGCCATTGTCAGTTCTATACTGTATCAGTTCTGCCAGTTTTATCATCTCTTTTATATTCTATTATATTTTTTAATATACAGAAGCTTGAGTCCAAGTCATTGCTCATTTCAGGTTGGTGACTTTTGCACCTTTCATATATGACTTTACGTGACATCTGAAAACAACCCAAAAATCCCAGAATATTTCTTAGAAACCTAAAATCTATGCTGGTAGAAGAGTTCACCTGAGTGTCATTCACGTATGAAACCTCCTCATCAATCAAACAGGCAGTTATGACTTTCTACCTCTCATGCAATGATTTTGTTTTTCTTAGAAATGTGACCTCAGTTTCTGGTCGCAACCTGTAGGTAGTAGAATACCTCATTCTTCTTATTACGACAAGAAAATGCAGCATCACTCCCCGAACAGGTGACAAACTGGCTGTATCCAATCATATCAGTCCGTGGTACCACCATATTCCACTATCTCTTCACCTTATTGGTGTCACTATGTATGCCTATTTGTTGACAATTCTGGTACACAAGGTCAAATTTAGAGACTCATCGTTTCCTATATGAGGCCTTATTATTTTGCAGGAAAATTAACTTGATAGACCGTGAATCTAAACATAACTAGATGTAACCCATCTTTAGCCAATCTATGTTTTGTGGCATCAAGTTTCTCAGGGGCTTGACAGGCTGTTTGAAAATATGAACCAGCAAGATTGCAATTATATTATTAGTTCCCTTGTTTGTAGTTATTTTAAAAAATTTTCATTGCTCTGAGCCAAAATTAGATTCCCTTTAACTGAATGATGCATTAAAATCATCACGAGGTTTAGAAAGTTTTGGAATGATGGAAGGATTAAAATTTTAACAATATGAAATTAAAGTGGTAATGTATTGGGGTGGATGTATAATCTGTACAAAATGGCTGGAAATTCATCAAAATGAATGATCGCCGCGACCAGATGACATTCTGGGAAGTAAAGTAATGGATTTTAAGCGATTATTAGAACAATGTCAAGTTCAAGGCTGTTCTTATTGAACTAAAACCGTAAAATACAAGTTGTAGTAAGCTTGACAGTCAATAAGCCAATAGAAATCTTTGATCTTTTGATGATCAGCCTTTATTACAGTCATAACTAACTAGAATTTGATTTAGTTTATTATAAGTTAATTACTAATTTGATTATTGTAATTTCTAAATTTCCATCCTACTTGCTAAGTTGATGACACTAAAATCTAGGCAATATTACAAAATACGTTAAAAAAATAGAGATTCTTTTAAAAATCTCGTATAACTTTAAAAAAAAACATAGTCTCTCTTGTTTGTCCTGCACTTAGCTGTGACTTTAGAAACCGGATTCTCAAAAATCGGCTTATCGTTCCAGGTCAAAATATCAGTATTTCATAGGAACAGAACAGCCAATGCTAAATGCTAGGAGGTTTGAGGAGCAGGTGATCAAGGGCAAGTAAATTCCAATCCTTTGCAGTTCGCATAAAGAATGAGCGTGGTGGTGATACAATGTTAGACTGGTGGATAAAGTATTGCTCAGAGTGTCTGCGCACAGATGAGTGGGTGGCACGGCTGATATATTTTTTGAGCACAGCAGGGTTGTTGTGGTGGTATTTGCTAAAGACGTTCAAGCGTCGTTCTTGTCTACGCTGTGAGAGAGTTGATATATTCAATACTAGATGCCAGCAGAACAGGAGAGATCATTATAAGGTGATTGCTGCAGTTAAAACTGGTGACTTTGGGTACAGATCTGTGAGACCTAATTTGTGGTATTGAGTGGACTTTCTCTGAGCGTACTCTTGGCTTTGACAGAGATGTCTAAACGCAACAAGCAGAGAAGCAGGATAAACTAAATTCTTATTGAATGACACAGCAATTAGTGAGGTCATAACAAATGGCTTTGAATGAAAATAAGGCCATCTCAATATATAATAATTTCGAAGATCATAAATACTGTCATTGTCATTGTACTATAGCAATGAGGTTTATGATCTTTGACTGTGGCATATTGTGGGCAAAGATTATAAATACTGTAATTGTTGTGGGTCTATTCTTTGTATGCAATAAAAGTTTTGTGAAGATTTTTTCCGGGATGTAAAAAGAGCTTGCAACTCAAAAGAAAACCTGATTTTGTTTTCTATCATTCAAAGTGATTTATCTGCGTCAATCAATCCATTGCCCTCCACAAGAGATTAATATTTTGTATCAGCTTGATTTTTAGATCACAATTACGATCTAATACTGCTAAAGTTCTGAATAAAATTGGTGGGAAATTTTGACAGGAATACTAGTTGCAAGAAGTATAGGCCTACTTTGGTGAAAAACTTTCTACCAGATATCATTGTCGAGAAGAGTGCAATTTCATTGTATCTGAAACTCATGTTTATTAATTAGCTGCCTGAAGCCTGCTGTGGACGCTGTAATTTACTCTTCCAAAGCAGCTTATTTGTGATTGGTAGTTCTCAGTCTAATTGTACCAGGGCTCTCCGCGGTAGGGACAGAGACTATTATCTATGGTCTCTGGTAAGGATGCATGCTAAGACCAGGGAAAACTATGTCATGTGGATATCATACTGCATACAGGAAAACACACCACCTAATATACTACCTGACATGTATAACATTCATATTTCATGAGGTGACAATAAGCAGACAAAAATATTGTCTATGCATCAGTCAACCTATCTATACCGTAAATCTATTATTTATTGATTTAATTTTGACGGTCAGACTGTGCAAAAAATCCAGACTATACAAAATATACACTGCTACTATATATCTATTTTACTCGATCAACTACAAAATGGGTGGAATTAAAATGACTGCTTTGAGAGTGAGACGTGGTACAAATAACTCTTTTCCTTATACTTGATGTATTCACAGTAAATAATCAGTATGCATGTTTGGTTTGTAGGGTGTGAGTAAAGATAAGCCTCACTATGGGATGCTGTGTAGTTCTAAGCAGATAAGAGAGACTGCCAGGCCTAGTTTCGCCACAGCTTGAATTTGACAGATAATGTGACCTTGAGATTATTGGATTCTCATTATACTGTGGCTTAAAATCCTCCCACATACTTCACATTATCTCCTTAGGCTGGCACCAACAGAATGGATGGACCAATTCCGTTGGGTTTTTTGCATAAATTATACCAGATATTTTACTTGACTAGACCACTGTGATGATTTGCGGTAATTCTCAATGTCAGGTTGCTAAAATAATATCTAGAGTTTATTTTGGAATGGGTTATAGCAGCCTTGTCAATGGCTGAAGCAAAAATGTTGTGATGAAGGTAAAGTTCAACTACCATCTATTGACATGATAGCATGATATTAGACCAGGGAAACTCCTCTGTAACAGTCGGTTAAAATCAGAAAATTCCCCATGATTTATTTTTTACACACCTTCCCAAGGCCTGGCTACGAAATAAATAAAAGCAAAACTACGCAGCTCTTGGCTGCTCTCTCAGCTCAGCAATGAGTGCCGGCCGGTTTATATGTATTTGTTTTTTCATTTCAAATAAAGAAAAAATTGTGCATGTTTAAACACACAGGTCGTTCCAGGTGGGCTTGTGCTGTGATCAGCTCAGTCATCGAGTTCAGTTCAGCAGTGCTGCGCAAACTAAATATTTTTATCTGAGCTCGAAATCAACAGAAACGAAGTGCCTCTATGTTAGCAAAAAAGCAAATAAGTTTAGTGTTAAAATCTTTAATAACATTAACAGTGTGGGATAACACACAGAAGTTAATTTTGTTCTCAGAATTTGAGGGTGTGATTTTACAGACCATATTCGATATTAATTAGCTGTGTTCACTTACCACTCTGATCTGCTGCTGGTTGCCCTTGCTGAGGTCCGTTGTCAGCCAGGAAACTTCTCCAGTAGGCCGCTGACCTCTTAACTGTCTGATCGTTCCTCCAGTTCTGGAAGGCCTGCTGCTGTGCCACATAGGCCTGGGCTTGTCTCTGCTGCTGAGCAGTAACTGTCGACATAGTATCCAGTGTCATTTTGACTTTTTGTTTTGTAATAACAGTTCGCAGCTGATAATTTTGACAACTGAACTTAGCACATGCAAAACACGTCCTGCCTTATCTGAGTTAAACAGTTCCAGTAAGGTTAGGTTAGAAGCTTTGTTATCACCTACAGACCCACTTGAGTTGTGATGTGACCCAGTTGGTTACTGATAAGGGCACATGACAATCTGGTGATGTGTCGAGCTGTTTACATTGTTGTCAGATCCGAAAATAAAGCAGAGTAGGCCTATAAGCAACCCCTTTCGGAAACCACAAAATATGTGCCACGCAGAGTTGATCCACAGCCAACTTGGATTGCTGAGGGTTAGTTAGCTAATGATGAACTTGACTGACTTGTTGCGGAAACGCCTGATGGACGCTCTCACAAAACAATCCCTTATGCTTTGCTTGGCTCTCTTTAATCCCTATCCATGTTGAGCTAGATGTTGACTGAATAAACTGCAAGTTGCACAGTGCATTTAGTGAATAAACAAAACGAGAAATATGATAGGTGTTGGTTGTAGTATATTATCCATGCCAGCAAGCACAAGAATCTCTAACTATTTTATAGCAGTGGAGCGTGTCCATTCATGACATTAAATGAAAAAATCAATTGTCGCGTTCCAATCAGGTCGTCTCACCAGCCAACAGATCATATAGGCCAGAAGCAGCTATAGCATAAGTTGTTATGGCACGGACAATATTTAATGGCAGGATACTGATCACGTTTTTTACTTCATTGGTGTATGTTCTGTAAAATTCACCGGGTGTACCCAGTTGTAGTGGTCATATTTAGAAATTAAAAGGTGTTTTGTTTGGGCATTATATGTGTGGGAAATAACTCCTACTCAGTGTATTCTAAGTAATCTAATCACCAGGGAATTCCAGGTTGAAATTGCATTGTGGGATTTTGTCGACATGGCAATTAATTCACCAAGTAAACTTGGAGAGAAGGCTGCTCGTATCAGACCAGCACAAATTGAAAAATTTCAATTGAATTATGTCATACTTCTTATGGGACTAGTATCAAAGATTATAAATACTTGATGGCAGGATACTTGATACTAGTATGATATTGTATGGGGCAATTACTGTCTTGGGGCAATTACAAACAACATTTTTGACGTTTCAATTGCCTCTTATGTCATTTTTTGGCTGGATATCTTTTGCATAACACATGAGCAGAGTCTGAGTCTGAGTCTGAAAAACTTAGATATGCCAGCTTTGCACACTTTCCTAACATGCTAATGACATGATATGGGGATATGCGGTAGCGCTGTCTCTCATCAACCATCTCATGCAATGATAAAACATATACAATGAAGAACCCAGTACTATAGTCTTGACTTGTGCCAACTGCATCAAACTCTTGACTTCCCACTAATCACATATCGATAGTGTGAATATTTGGGATATGCAGTAGTGCTGCGGCTGACCTCTTCAACTACATCAAATTTGTCTCACGCTGTCATGTTTTGAGCAGTCTTATGTCTAGGCTGCTTTTTGTCTTGTTCTCGTTGAGATGTAGTGCTGTCACTGACCACATTTTAAAATGATGTGATATAATATCTTGTTAAAATCATACATATAGTCGTGTTTCTTGCTGACCATATTAATCACTTGACATTTCACTTACCTAACCGATTGTGAAGAAAATTGCAGGTATGCTGCCGCTGACATGATTGCTACAACCGGGTACACTCTCAGTTTTGGATTCAGCGCGTTGTTCTACCCTAGATATACCCTTGTTTTAAACTCGTAACATTTCACTTATTATTGGCGATTTTGAGAAAAATTGCGATAAGCTGCCGCGCTGCCGATCTTCTGCTGACATGATTGCTACGACTGGGTACACTAGACCAAGTTTGGTCCATTTGCCTGCATTCCGAGCCGTGGCTCCCGATCCACTGGTCACGCCGCGGCGTGACCAGTGGATTGGGAGCAATAGGCATGCAGGCAATTGGATAAAACTTGTTCTAGGTTACACCCTATTTCTTTATATTAGCACGTTGTTATACCCTTAAAACACCTTTTATTTAAACTCTTAATATTTCACTCATTAAAAGCAATTTTTAGAAGAAATGAGGATATGCTGTCGCGCTGCCGCTGACATGATCGCTACAACTGCATACAACCTTAAGTTTGGATTCACCACGTTGTTCCACCCTAGAAACACCTTTTATTGAATTCTTATCTTTTCACTTATTATATGCAATTTTGAGAAATATTGCGGATATGCTGCCGCAAGACAGTATCATACTAACCTCATAAAGATCTGACATTATACTTATTGAAAATTTTAAATTTTTCCTGATCTAACACGAGCAGGTTCTGCAAGTTTACTTGGTAAATAAATTGGCATGTCAACAAAATCCCCACAATGCAGTTTCAACCTGGAATTCCCTGAAGATTAGATTAGTGAGATTACACAGAATAGGATTTATGTCCCCACACATATTATGCAAAAACAAAACACGTTTTAATTTCTAAATATGACCACTACAACTGGTTACACCCGGTGAATTTTACAGAAGAAACATCAATGAAGTATAAAATTGCGATCAGTTTCCTGCCATCAAAAATTGTCCGTGCCATTATTTTATAGAGCAGTTACAGCTAGGCTGCTTCTGGCCTAATAGGATGGATTGCTATATAGGCCAGAAGCAGCCTAGCTGTAACTGCTCTGTTACTTGTAGGTACTTCATGATGACGTTTTTATTCATTACACTTTCAGGGTATGGCTGTTTGTGTTTAATGTTAACTTCTTGTGTGATGAGGTGATAAGATATTCCGATTCATCTGATTGTTCAGGGCTGATTTGATGGTTACTAGGGTGCTGGGAGTTATGTCGCTTTCTTCTTTGACATGACCTTTAATGATAGGATAGTTGTCTTCACACCATGATGGAATATCAGTTAGCGACATACGGAGATTTGATGGTTTGATAGTTGTGTAAGGCTACCCGTATCACATCACGGTAGCTTATCATCAACATATGATGGTAGTAACAGGGTCATGGTTAGAAATCGGGCAGAGAGCACAACTGTGATTTTATGGGCATTGCGGTGATATGAGTAGTGATATGTAATTAGCTTCTATCTGGTATTTACCTTAACATAACACTAACAAAGTTTGTTGCATATTATACATGCCAGAGTTGGAGGTGACAAGTAACGCCCGACCTTCACTGTTTGGATACCCGTCTAAGCTTGATGAGAAGAAGGACAAGACTAGAGAGAAAGTAGAGACAGCTGTGCTCAGTATCACTGTTAAACAGAAGAAGAAAAAGGAAGTGTGGGTGCTATTATCCCCATTTTAGCATCTTTAGATTAGTTTTTAGAAGTTAATTGATATCAGCTGTTTTATATAAAGCAAGACTTTTGTGTCACTTGTGATTCTAAGATGGGGCGAAAAAATACAGAAAGGTTCAGATTAAATAAATATCTCGCACAAAATTTTTGTTCAGAAACAGACAGATAAGTATCAGATTTTAATTTGATGTCATAAAATACATACCTTAGCTATGTTTCTTAATTTCAACATGTACTCATGCTGCCTGTCCAAATAATTCGTCTAATGCTGCTAAATCCGCAAGAAAGGCATAGGTCTGTTGCACTGCCTCCCTGCCTCGCCTAAATTGCATGTCAGTATCAACTCATTTGGCACTTCTGTTTGTTATAGAGGCTTTTGGAAGAGCTTACAGCGCCGAACCCAGTGTTTATCCAAGTCCTCAAGCGTTTTGCCCTGAGGTTTCACGCTGAATTTCAAGATTCATAATGGGTTTGAACCCTAATTCTTTTCATTTAGTGGTGGGGTAAAATAAAATTTAATTTTACAGCAGAAATTAAAACATCAGCAGTCAACGAAAAAATAACTCTGCATCATAGTTGACCTCGTGTTCGCCATCCACTTTGCGGTCATGAGTCCATAACAAATATCATGCATGGCGCGCATGATGGTGATGGAAAACTTCCAAATTGCGAATTACGGCCAAGTTGTCCACTCGAAAAGAGACGTTCTATGACATAACATTACCGAAAATGCTCGTGATGTTTGCGCGTATTCAACATTTGCCGACCTTGAGAAAACCATTGTGTTGAGTATTGATAACCTTCATAGGTTGCTGAGAGCTTTGCTTTATCACAGTTGGCTGTGGGCTTGGGCCTACCACATACGCGGTTAGAAGGGACGGAGTGGATCCTGGGTATTGGCTGCGTCATATACATTCCTGTTACATAATAACTATTTGCCTATTGATTGAAATCTAGCTATGAAGGTCATTGTACATCAGAACTGATAAGCCTGTGAGATGACAGCCTTGAAGGGTGGATATGATGCTCTCATTATTTCTCAATTTAATCAAATTGGTGCATTTGTACAAAGAAGCACTGAAATTGTCACAGAATTTGGCTGGATTAATGATTACTTTTCTGTAGTTATCTGCTCTCTGTACATTATAAGATAACTCGCAGGCAAAATAGTTGATGGCAGTGCAGGCTTACACTATTGTATTGTAACTGATCTCAGGATACCCGGATATCCAATAAGCTCAAGCTCAATCCAATTAATAGAAAACTCTCCCCTGATAGGGGGTTGTAATAACCTTGACTCCCTTATGGCTGGAGCATTGAGATATGTTTGTCAAAAAGCAGATATCCTCATATCTTCTTCTCTGTAGTAGACTTGACGATAGCACTGCAGGTGTCTTCTCCTTGTTTTGTTGCCGTTGCTTTTTGTTGCTATATGACAAGGCAGCTGTGAATTAACCATGGAAATAGAAATTCATATCTCAATGATTGATTCACATCTGCCTTGTCTGTTTATATTATTAGACCAATACATCCATACTGAATATTACTAACTGAAATACTGCAGTATTCTGATTTCAGTAGGTCAGAACGATCTTCTATTCTTTGCACGACAGGCCAGACTTTCTTTCTGCTAGCGAATGTTGGCTTTATTTATGCTTCATAAAGTCGTGTATCACGTCACTATTGAGTGGTTCATTCTTGTAGCACAACACCCCTGTGAGGTCTCTATTCCAGGTCATACTGATCCAGCGTAGGGCTCACCATAATACCAAAAGGAATAATTTGTTTGATCAATATGTGAACATTTGTATGATATGTATGAGATCGTGATATGATGTCAATAAATGGTTCTGAATTTAATAGCGAGTTGATATATTCGCTATGTTCGTAAGCTGGTACTAACCTAATAATTTATCAACATGAAATTGAAAACATTTGCTTCACTGAGATCATTGTCAGACTGTTTCGGATAAAAGGCCAGAGAGAAATACTCACTGTACAAAACACTATTTGCCTGGTGAATGGGTGAGTGTCCCCCTCCCACCCACCCACACCCAACAGCCTGCCAAGGCTAACCGTCTATTTATGGTTTTCTTTAGTCCATTGTATCAGTGTCAAATGTCACAGACCCGATCTGTATTTAACAGAAAAGAGCCTTTCATATTGTACCAAACTTTCTACCAATGCACATTGTTACCAACATACACAATTTGATACACATCTGTTACAATATTTATGGCTTTTGATAATTAATAGACATTTCATATCGTGAATAGACACTATATAAGAACATTATTTAGCTATCTTATAAGTGACTTTCATTTTCCCGAAAAGTCACCACCAGATACAATGGTTCTCCCCGTTACACTAGAAATCAGTGTAAGAAATTCTATAGGCCAATTATTGAAATAACCTCCCCTCCCCCCTAAAGAAATTAAATCCTTTTAAATTTAAACTAATTTTCTGCCTCATATTTTGAAAAGCATTCTGGAATAGTGTTCCTCTTAGATTATGGGAGTTATCACTCCACACTTTGTGATTATCTGCAGAAATTTTGTTGTTTCAGTGCTAAGTTTATAGAAACTTTGGCTAATTTCTGCATATAACACTTAAAGTAACCACCACCATTGAACAAGAAATTACTTTTGGAATAACAATAAAAACACTCTTCTATGAACTATGAAGGAAATGTCCTCATTATCTCAAACTTGATCAGACTGACATGTAAGTTTAATGTTGATGGACTGTTTAAGTAAATGTGAATTTGTCATGGACTGCTTAATGTGCAAAACATATGAATTCAGTGTGGAAAGGGAGGGTCTGCCAAATTTAATGCATATTAATTTTAACTTACTTACTAACCAACTCTTAGAAGCAACTAGTAACTAAAAAAAATCCAATTAATTAAAACTAGATATATAAATGCACAGACCTTCTTCTGAAGTTTGTGCTAGTCCAGTGGTTGTGTGCCCCAGTGGTCGAGGTTTTGACTACTGGTATTGAATGAAATACAGAGAGAAGGCTTGCCGTGGCGTGTGACTAAATATGTACTGTTACTGTATCATAAATCATTATCAAATATATATTCATTGGATTGTTGTTATTTATATCTGCAATTCAGTTCATCATTGAGTTGTTTGGGCAGGGGTCGTAAGTTCAATAAAAAGGAGTGATGCATAACCAAAGCAAATTATCGCTATCACATAGCTCACTCATAATGTATATAATTCCATTCCATCAATGAGTGAGCGATTTGTGAGCGCGACCCTGGTAGGTCTCACTCACTGAGTGTGCGATCAGATTGCGATATTGGCTGCTAGTAATTTGCAGCCCTCCCTGAGCTACTTTTAACTACCCTACCTATCTGTATCTCATCTGCGCCAGTAGACAACAAGTGTTCTCTACGCATCACCCCTTTTAGTTCTAGCAGCTCTTCCTTGCACCATTATGATTATATGATTATAAGTATTAAGAAGCGATTGGTGTCTCATGAGTTGTTAGTCTGAGAATTTCATGTTGGATTGTTTCTGTCCCCAACACCCTCCAGACTGTATCTATTCCTCTTTTTCAATTACAGCTGTTGTACATAAAAGAAGGCTAAAGCTGATCAAAGATGTCTATGAAAAGAAAGCTTGAGGAGCAGAGAAAGAAGGAGGAAGAGGAGCGACTGGCTGCTGTACACAAAGATTTCCTTGACTCATTCTCTGATGCTCCAAAATTAGACAAAGCATGGGTTAAAGCTGGAACAGCAGAAACTGAGCGACGAGGTAATATGTCATAATTTTTGTACTTTTGTCATCAGTCTGCCAATATAGTAACTTTAGGTAATAAGCGTGCTTGCAGTTCGTACTCAGTAACAATACCTATTGTTATCAATCTATTGTTGTTTCTGCATTTACCACTGATTGCTTTGTCCTTTTTTTTAACCCGTAGTGTAATTCAAAGCTTCCTTGGTCCCTACACTTTTATATTGTAAATTTCAGGTGATAATGTGAAGAGAGAAATATACAAACCCAAATCAAAATTAGCCGAGTTGGCTGGTTCTTTCAAATCTCACCATTCTCAGTCCAGAGATGAGCATTCATCACCAAAGCCTGTAAGTACTCGAATTTCACTCAGCTACAGAATTTACTTTCCTGTTTCATGAGTGATGCAACTGCTATCCTATAATGTATCTTCAACATTGTGATGGTCTAATGTTATTGTTTGATTAAACGATCATGTATTGTTAGTCAACTATGGTTAAAAATTGTTTTGTATTGTAGAGTTTGAAGAAACCACAAAGGGAATCAAAGAAATCAAACCTAGAAATTTTCAAAGAGGAGTTGAAGGCCATGCAAGAGGAGAGAGATGAGAGGCGTAAACTCAGAACTCACATCAAGGACTGTGAAGACCAGGGTATAGCACCCACCCTCCTTACAAGCAGTGGCAAACCTAGTAGATTTGAAGCTGACCACTCTACAATACGATCGATAGAAAAATCACTTGAGACAGGTATGTAACTGATATACATGACATGTGGTTAATATATCTCTGCATATTATTCATATTTCATATCACATATAATACATCATCCAATTTTCTCTCGGATATATAATAATTCAATTGTCCATTATCTACCGTAATATGTACCGAATCATCATTACTCTTTATAATATTTTGTAGATATTTATGGAAGCATGTCATCAGGGAGTAAGTCATCAGCGTACGAGAATGACCACACCACTACAAATGTCTACTGTGGTAACATTGCACCAAAGGTAATAGCATACACCCCTGAACATCTCACTTACAACACAACTTCACTTGGATAAATATTTGTGAATAGCAATTTTCAGCTTTTCCAGGATGTATTAAGGGCTGAATTTCATAAATCAGATTATTGTACTATCAGTAGACAGCTTATACTTATACATATACTCATACTTGCTCATTACAATAACGCTGTACTAATTCTATTTTTTCTCAGATGTCAGAGCAAGACCTATGTGAAGTGTTCGGTAAATACGGACCCCTGGCCAGTATTAAGATCATGTACCCTCGATCAGAAGAGGAGAGAGCTAAAAACAGACACACAGGGTTTGTGGGATTCATGAAGCGCTCTGATGCTGAGGATGCCTTTGACGGACTGAAAGGTAACTTTGAGAATTTGAAGCAATTAGCTTTTGTGTTATCTTTGATGGGCTACTGTTAGGATTGCAGTTGGAAGAAATACATCAGTCTTTTATTCTGATAGTATTACACTGTTTGGAAAATATTAAGAGAAAATGAAATACTGAAGTCTTCAATCACATAAAATGTGTTTTTATTTTGTTCTGTCACAGGAGAAACAATAATGGGATATGAGATGAGACTATCCTGGGGTAAGCCGATCCCTATTCCTCCTCGTCCGATCTACATACCGCCCTCTATGATAAAAGAGACACAGCCTCCACCACCATCCGGTCTACCATTCAATGCACAGCCACTACCCGACTGGCATCCAGATATCGACAGATTCGGAAACCAGGACGTCACAAAGGTATTCTTAACTTGCGACTCAAAATCCTGGCTCATGAAATCAACGTGACAATGTCGAAGTCTTTCAACCATTGTGAATATTGGGAGGAATTTTTTTCAAAGCAGTCATTGGGACTTCCTGTCACTCACTGTCAATCTCTTAGTCAAACTTCTGTGAGCATTATGTAAGAGATAGGGTTCTGCTGCTTCAGAATGCGCAATTTCTGAGTGTAATTTCACTACAACTTGAGGTAGTATTGCCCATGCATTTATGTTGTCGTGGATTTAAAGTTATTGGAGAGTAGCTAATTAATCATGTGGACCCTACTGCAGGAGTAGCCTCCCTTGGAAATAGAGTTATTGGAGAGTGCCTAGTTAATCATATGGACCCTACTGCGGGAGTAGCCTCCCTTGGAACTGTCAGATTATCCCTCAAAGAGCATGAAGCCCATCATATGTTTTGTGGTATTTCTATATTATCAGAATTTAGATAGCACAGAAGTCAAGATTGTCATCCCAACTGACAGGTACTGTACTGTCTCAGTATTAAACAAGCGGCTGCGGGTAATGTATCAGGCCCAAGTCATGAATGAAGTGTAACAGGCAAGCTAGTCAACTTTTATCAAAACTCATCAGAAAAAATTGCGTACATAATTTTGAACAAAATTAGTCTTTGAAAATGTTTGGAGCTTCAATGTTAAGATACTTTGACTGGCTCTTACTGTATTACTCATGAACTTTTACTCTCAGCAGGTAGCGTATGGGCCTTTTTTCTTGGTAGTTTTTCTAGGAAAATCCCTACCAATCATTTGGCAGTGTAAGTTTGTAAGAAGAAAATCATTTTTCGGCTGAGAATTATGAGACAAGTTTGGGAAACTGATGGATGGAGAATCAATTCTTTCTTTGTGCTCTTTGAGATTGCTTTTTCTCGTGACCCATGCCACTCCCACGACCTTGACAGGGTCATGGGGTCGTATGTGTTGATGTTAATGACTTGTTGTACAGGTTACTGCTATGTTTAATACATCGCATGGTGGAATATGTGATAAGAGAAGGGCCGCTATTTGAAGCTATGATTATGAATAAGGAAATGAATAACCCTCGATTCAGGTGAGCATCGTTTCAATCAATCTCTTCTTATGACCAAAATTCTCAACCAATGTCAGGCAGTTTGTGTTACTTTGACCGGTGGTTTCAGTGACTCTCACAGCTTACCAGGGGCTTAAGAACTCTGAAACATGAGTATATTACAGTAGTAGTATAGCTTGATATTGTTATAATGTGACAATGTCTGATGGTGCAATGTATACTGTCATTATATCATTTTCTTTACCATGATAGAATAAGTTAATTTATTCTGTTGGTAGCAATGACAACAACTAACTCTTCTTGCGTTATCAGTGATTTCTATTAACGGCTCACAGGTATTGGTTCAAAGTGTTGTAAGTTGAAAATAAAACAGGAAATAAGCTGAGTCTATAACACAAACTTTTTATTTCATGAAGATTCTGATGTTTTAGATTTCTGTTTGATAATCAAACTCCAGCACATACATACTACAGATGGAAGCTATACAGTATACTACAGGTAGATTATCTACTATAATCTCTTTAATTTGAACAAATTTAAGTGCTGCATGATTTCACCATATCAAATTGAGGTCAATTTGATCCTGTTTGCCTGTATTTGGAGTTGCCCCCCCCACTATAGTCAAAAGCTGCAGATGAGAAGACTGTTTTGCCTGAGGCTTATCAGTAGAGGGGGAGCAACTCAAATCTCTGTATAGCTCAATCATTGAGATGTCACTTAGTTGGTTATTTGTCGCAGCTTGTCATTCTATAGGTCTGCATCTGTACAGTATGTGGTGATGCTAACTTCTCAAACCCTTCTAGTCTGAGAACCAGTGACACTATGTATTTTTAATTTGGCAGGGCGATGAGCCGCATGTATGGAATACAAAGCCATTTCAGATGTTTGTGGGCGGGTCTTACTGGTTACCTCCTAAAATGAACCCATACATGCAGAAACAAGTAACCAAGGAAACCAGTAAACAATCAACAGCAGTAACATCATCGGATAGAAAGAGAACAGCACTATCTGACAGGTAAAATTTCATGGGTCTTATTATTAGATTATCATTAATGTCCAAATTCTATGCAAGCATTTGTAATCAGATACACAGTTTTGTTTCTACAATTACTTGAAATATTTGTGGTAGCTGAATGCAGTAATAAGATAAGTCCCAATGTTACATGATGGTATCACAAAGCTTTCTTTGGTTTTTGAAGCAGCGAGCGAGTTCACAGTCATTTTCAGCTGATCATGCTTTATTTACATGTAATATTGAAAGAAACAATATGTATATCCTTACGCCCAATGTTATTACAATATTTGTATTATATCCTCCTCAATGCAAAGAAGCGAGTTATAGCCACAAGTTGTAGAAATCAACTTTATAAAGCAGTTTTTAATAAAGTTTGTGAATTAATATTACAGGCAGCGGGAGAGGCTTGGTGACATATTACGTGAGCTAACAGCAGATAGAGTCAAAGTAGGCGAGGCAATGATATGGTGTTTAGAGCATGCTGAGGCATCACAGGAGATAGTGGAAATACTCAAAGATGCACTGACGATAGGTGACACAGCGCAACAGAAGAAGTTAGCTCGTTTATATGTCGTCAGCGATGTTCTATATAACAGCAGCGCCAAGCTGCCATATGTGTCAAACTTCCGAAAATTGTGAGTTGAATCATCGTACCCACGATGAACTAGCACCTCTCCTCTTAATTTGTTATCTGATGGTGCAAGGATCCAAATTGTTTGTATTGGCAGCGGACGTACAGATGTCCGTTCTGTAATAGAAAAGTTTGAGATGACGCTGCCCAAGCTACCCAAGCTTTTAGTACCTGGTTCAATGAACAGATAATAAAACAACCTTGGAGGCATAAGTAAACTTTGCACCTGTGAACAAACCGATCCTATTATCTCTAAATTAAATCAAATGTGCCTAAATCGGAGGCTTGGTAATATCGTTTCTGGTATAGACCCAAATAGACCAGCAATAGCATGACAAAATACATAATATTTACATCAGTAGTTATAGATTTAGATATTTAGGTGTAAGTAAACAACGATAGTAATTTGGTCAGAGTCAGAACTTGGTTAGAAAGCAGTGATTCTGATGTTGCGCACTAAACCTTGTATATTATTATTTTAATATACTATGATTAATAATTTGACTAACAGGTAAAAGAATAGTGAAATTTTGAGTGCATAATGTGGAAGGTCTAGTCTCGTTTCTGTCATTTTTGCCACGACACAAAGAGGCTTCTGTCTCAGAGAAGATCTGCAGACTGGGATACAGTGGAGTAGTTATGGAAATGTATCAATTTGTTCATTGCTGGCCTCAAGTAATAATCTGCGGCTTTATAAATTAACTTATCACGGTTATAGTTAGTTTGAAAATCGTGTTTTTTTTTGTAGCTTCGAACCAATGCTTCCAGATGTGTTCAAGAGCTTCAACGATACTTATATGAGTATTGAAGGCAGAATGCAAGCAGAGCATTTCAAGCAAAAAATCATGTCTTGTTTCCGCACATGGGATGAGTGGGTCATATACCCACCCGATCATCTCATCAAATGTCAGAACATATTCCTCGGTCTCATGGAACCTGTGAGTATTTTACAATAACAGTATAGCTAGGTAACTATGTAACTGAAGTGTGCTGTTAGCTCTCCTGTTTATCACTTACAGAACACAGTTATATTTTCATTGTGTGGATTAAATGGGAAAACACACATAATCAGATTCTAAGAAATAATAGTTTCTGTTTCCTGAAGTTGTGTCCCCATTTTCTAAGGGCACACGACTCTCAATTATTATTATTATTAATAATAATGTCGCTGTTCATTATTGCTGACTATGACTGCACCTGTGTGTAGCCAAGGTAGAGGGTTTTGGTGGAACTAGGGTTCCAAGGTGTTAGCTTTCCCTTTGACCACTGGCAGCCTTAATCCGCTTGAATCATTCCGCTGCAAGGCCAGAGCTGATGTTAATGATAATTACCTAGTTGTATGTGTTAGGTAAGGAGTAGATGCTTGACATGACATGATCAGTGCTCGAGCAGCACCATACATTTTTCAAGTTTGTACAACTGGGTTATAAGCAGTTTAATCCACTCACTATCTGAACATCGGTGGACAATAGGATGGTTAACATCCGAACAATCAGTCCGTGGTATGGAATTCTGAGCACGATTCCTACAAATATGTTGGAAAAAACCTGCTATTGACGTCAACATAGGTAGACTCACCTGATACATAGCAACTCCGCTAGAGCATGGGATGGTTGACTTGCCTCAACTAGATCTCTTCTATCCTGTTCTCATATCTATGTGATATATTAGAAATGGTTATAGTAATCTTGTGTGTCGCAAGTTGTGATTGTGTTGACGTCGAAATAAGTAGTCTTACCTGTTACATAGCTACTCCTTTAAATGATGTGATGGTTTACTTGCCTCACCTAGATTTTCCTATCATGTTCTCATTTCTATGTGATATCTGAGTAAAGCTAGCTGTAATCTGAGTGTGGTTAGTTGGTTAGTTGTTATTGTGATGTGATTGTGATGACAGGGTGAGGCGGAGGAGGTGGAAGAGGATGTAGATGGAGCTCCACTCTCTCCTGCAGCTGACGCAGATATCGATGGTGAACCTCTCAACGATACAACTAACATAGACGGAGAACCTCTCAGAGCTAAGAGTAATGGCAGGAGGAGAGTGCAAGAGGATGATATCGATGGAATTCCTGGTGAGCTGGTCTTCTTGTCAAATCGCATACATTAATCAAATTTATTGGGGTAGTCTCATCTCGGATTTCACTATACTCAAGGAAGAATTCATCAAAGTTTTACTTGTAGTAAGATAATAAAAATTATCCTTTGTGATAAAACTTTGGTAAAATTCTAAGTTATAGCTCATTTGGAACACTTTCTTACTCAAATTTCCGCAAAATTAAAACATTTGATTTTGAGCGTTACTGTCCAAAGTCACCACATTCAATAAACCAATAAATAACTTGTTGCAATTAAATATCTACGGGCTAAACAGTAAAAAATAAGTACGTGGTTTGTGTGAGGTTCTGGAAAGAGCGGCTGCTGTCAGCCCTGGACAAGCCTATCTTGTAGGCCTAGATAAGACTTTTGTGAACAGTTTTTCTCATACTCCATTGCGGTCAGACTATCTCACTGCAAGCTTACTGGACCCTGTACATGTACAAGGACAGTCAGGACGACATTTAACATTGTAACATTTAGTAAATATTTAGAATAATCAAAACTTGATGTCCTACTTTTGAGGCAAATTCAGCTCAATGCCTAAATATCCAGAAAAACAGAGAAGGCTGTAAATACTAATCTATTGTTTCATACGAGGCTGGCTGTTAAGGCCCAATATTTATAAGGGATGTCATAGTTTGTCTGGATTGGAGCATTAAGTTGTCTAAAGGTTCTCATGTTCAATATAGAGTAAGTGAAGTGGTACCGCTGGCTTCAGTATGTTCAACTCAATCTTGATAAATTCTGTGAATTTTGTAATAAATGCTAAAAGGTTACATCAATTTTCTAATTTCTCTTCAGTTGATGACGACGATGATATCGACGGTGCGCCATTAAACAAATCCAACAACTCTACTGCATCCGCAAAGTTGTCTGCACTCGATTCCAAACCGAAGTTTGCTGCTTCCAAATGGGAGACTGTGGATGAGGAGGTAGTTAAAGCCCAGGGTAAGTAGACATGTATATAAATATCTTATATTGTATAATTTTATAGCGCATCACGTAAACTACTTTTATCACATTAAGACTGTCTTGTCAAAATAGTTGTGTGACACTGAATTACGAGATACTGGACTAAGGGTTTCCATCGCTTAGCATTATAACATACAAACATAACTTTGATGAATTAAAACATACATTGCAGTGTTGAATATACGAACTAGTAAAGAATATCATTAGTTTATACTAATACTTGTACTCCTGATAACAAGCCATAATAAACATAACATTCACTCAGTAATATATAAACTCTAAATGGCATAGCAACGAATCTCAGCTTGAGAAGCCAAGATATGACTCGATGATAGAATATTGTTTTAGGGGAATTTCTAGAAGTATTAGGGGAATTTGGCGAATACTCATTAATTTAATATTAGAACAATGGTAATCATTCTCTGACTTCCTTTAGCTGTTGGTGAAGTTTAGAGAGTAAACACTCCTAGTTCCTGGTTTGGTCTGGACATCATCCCTGCCAATGATCTCAGACGCTATGATAATTAATGTTCATCTGACGTTGGCTGTCAATATGATATGTTGTTTTTAAGAAGATTATTCTCAGATTTTGTAACGGCTGCTGAAGGTTACATTTTGCTGTTTTTGTAACATGTGTGTAAGTGACAAGTCCCTTCCCTTATCTCTCTATCACAGAGTAAGGATATACTCTTGTAAGCGGTTATTATTATTTTTGGTTGCATAAGCGACATTAGCTGAAATAGGATGACATTATTATGACCTGCTGCCTAGAGATATCATTCTGAAATTACCGTAGGTGTAGATGTACAAAAAGCAGTGAGTTTTACAGGGATACAGTTTTCCCTGTAAAATGAGTAACAAAGACATGATATATATGATTATCTCGCCCATACATTCTATGTACAGTGGATCACTTGAAAGCAGAAAATAGTTATTTTCTTTCTTATTTAACCATAGGTAGACAAGAACCAAATCGAAATCTCCAAAAAAAATTTAATTTTGTTGGATACAAAGGCGACTAAATTTCACTAGTATCCCAAATTGTTCAATTATATCTCGCCTATACATTCAATATATTAAGGCTATGTGACACCCTGATTGAAAAGTAAACACATAAAAGTTAGTACTAGGCCTATTTATGCTTGAGATAAATATCACCGTAGTGGGAGTGTTGAGATTGTTTGATGTTCATGCAAGCACAAGCTTGGAGGAAAAGCATAGAGTTAATATAATCATAATAAAATATATTATATATTTTTTAATAACTCTATGAGGAAAGCAGTATAATCAGTAAACAGGTGGAACAAGTATATCTAAGATTATTGCTAGTTTTTGTTGTACAAATTTTTTCATATTTTCTGTTGACAGCGATGACTACATCAAAGTGGGAGCAGCTGGAGGAGCCGGCAGCAGGTGATCAGGGGTCATACAGGCGTAGTTACGATCACAGTCCAGCCTCTGATGATCTAGATGGCCAGTAAGTAGCTATCATAACACACCAGTATTACTAAAATTTCAGAAATCGTTACTCAAACCTTGGTATGTATATGCGTGTTAGATGAACACGTGGCCTGTGTGTATGACTGATGGAATGATCATGCCTATAGAGAACATGCTCATACAGCCACCACCAGTCAGCCGCAGGTCAACGAAGAATCTGTATTGCAATATTTTCAATAGCATAACTAAATCAACAAAAATATATAATATTATATTAATGTACAATCTTGATCTGATTTTGTTTTGTGTTTACCTTGTAGACCTATAGATAGTCGTGGTTCTAGTCCTATAGATGATAATGATTTATCAAAGGGCGGTATGAGTGGTCTCGCATCACTCTCTGCAGCTTACACTCCTAATGAGAAGCGAGCTAAGCTGGAGATGACTGAAAAACGTCGCACTAAGCTCCGGGATATTGAGGTAGGTCTACTCCTTACCCATATAATCTCACCATAATAATTAATAGTAATACATTTCACAGTTTATGATTACCATACAAAATACGAATCTTGACGGTTGCACAGATATGATTATATATATATATATATATATATATACATATGTTACTACTAGGTAGTTATTCTCTGCTATCATAACTGTAGTTTGTGAACAGTCGATTGCCTGCCTGTCGATATTTAAAGTACGGTGCTCCGTTTGCTGAACTTCGTCGGTTACCATCTGGTACCTCATGACTTAAATCAGAATGTTCTAGAATATAGCGTTTATAACTGTACGTGATCTTTATCCCTCGAGTAGCATAAATGTGAGACACGTGTTACTCTCACGTGATCTATCACCTCCTTCTACAAGCTGCCGAATCACAGATAAGACAGCTTTATCGTAAAAACTGGCAACATTATTGCTCAATGTTGATGCAAAATAAATGTCAACCAATGTACCCTCTATGAAATTACTTCGCTTATGTTGATGTTACTGATTCTAATGTTAAATTATAATTCAAATACTGCCCTTAATTTTCAAATTTATCCAAATTTAAAGGATAAAAAGCCCCAAATGTTACTTCTATGTGGGTGAAAAAATACTTGTTCATGGAAAACAAGTCAGTGTTTGCCAGTTTCGCAAGGATCCACCTGCCAATAATATATTATAAATTAATTGATTTCAAATTTAACCAATCAATGCATAGACAACTCAGACTGTCTTTGACAAAAATTTATTTTGATATTTATTTGAAACATAATGAAAATTTGCACTTAATAAAATACAAGCACATGGTCAGGTTTGATCTAAACATACTTCTAGAAAGATCTTCACCAAGCAGTTCTGAGCGCTTTCTTGGGTGAGCTAACATGGCTTAGTTAGCCTTGAGAAGTTTCCCTCTAATAAAGTGTCGCACTTGTAATAAACACAATTAAGCTACTACGCTGGCTGATTAATAATATTTCTTGGTGATGACTGTCGCCATGATCTCAACAAACATGATCTCATTATATATTATCTATATCATAAATGTATTGGATGATTTGTATAGACAGCTTTGCGCACAGCGGTATTGATAGCCGTAGTTTTTTTTCTTTTTATTATGTTGGTATGTTATTGTGTTTGTTGCTCATTTTCATTAAAAATGTAGCTGACTGCTATTGGACTGCTATTTAACGACAGGTGCTTGCTGCGCTTGACGACGTGCTGTCAATGAATCTCGGCCAGGTTATTGTCACCGATGGCTTGTCAGTGTCAGTGACCCCACTACCTTACCCGGGCCCTGAGTTAATCTTGTCGGTCAGGCCATAAACCAAACAAACTCACTGTAACCTTCCGTAGGCTTATCTTCTTTTCCCAGGCTGTGAATGGTGTTACTGGCTTAAAATACACAATTTTCACACCTTTTTTGCAGCCACTATAAGGCGTTATTTCTTAGGCTTTGAAGAGAAGTCTGTCTAATGGATCCATGCGGGTACGGATTTCATGATGGAATTCAATATGTATTATATCGAAAACAAATATGCCTTTCATTTTTGGGCATGCTTCACAATTTCCCAAAAAATTTCTAGTTTTTTCCAAGCCCTCAATGAAAAAGCTAGGCTGACATTTGAACTTGTGCATATTCAACAAGTACTTAATCAAGACGGGTTAAACAGTCTTAATCAAGATGGCTGAAATATTACGTAACTTTTTTTCATAGAATTAAATATATATTCTCACTCATAATTGTTTAACAATGATGGCATAAAGTGTTCATCTATTCTTTACGCAACAAACAGGAAAGTATTAATGAATAATCTGAAACCCATTTTTGTCTTGTTTCCAATTATTAGAGTAGAGATGCATAGGGGGTATCAATAGTCATTATGAATGTTTATGACCTTGACACTGCCGGTTATTATTACCACGTTTGACCACACTGACTTTTTTCTTGACAGTTAGTCAAGTTATGACTTCCGTCTGCAAGGTAACCTTATTTTAGGAAGGTTGATGTTTTTTTTCAATCAGAAATTGGAAAATGTACCTAGCAATTTAAAACCAAAATTAATTATTGAGAATTTTGATCTTACAGAAGTTTTTCCTTGAAAATTTATAAGAATAATTGAATACGGAATATTGAATTCCATTATTGGTTTCAGAGAAAGCAAAAGAAGTTTATCAGTTATAAAATAAATTAACATGTTTGTCCCATGTTACACCATAATTTAAAAAAATATTTTTTAAAAAACATCTGATTTTTTATCATTACCACAAATATTCTTCTTATACAATGGTTATTTATGTCTTTTAGGATAACCTCCGTGGTGAGTTTGTGAGATTATATATGATAAGTAATATAGAATATAATGTCATATGTGTATTGTTATGTTATTTTAACAGATGAAGGTTGTTAAATATCAAGATGAGTTGGAGGCTGGACGACGATCTCGTAAGCCAAGAATGAGCATCGGACAACAAGTGGAGGCTTACAGGCAGAAACTCCTTAATAAGGTCTGTATACCGTAATACCGCTAATCGAGAACAAAATTATGTTACAATCTGCATCCTATATTGCATCTATATATATATATATATATCAGTAACCAGACTTGGTGCTTTGGCCAACATTATCAGAGCAAAAATAGATATATGTGCCACAGGCAGCCTCAGCAAGCAATGTAAATAATGGATTTTATGTGAAAGGATCAGCTGCCACTGCTTATAAAGGCAAAGAAACTAATGAAAGTTGATCCTCCATGTACATGGGACAGGCGTTGGTGATAATGTTGAGGATTGAATCATGTTTGGGATGACAATGATAGATATGAGTGGATTGTAGGAACGTGAGGAGGCGATGAGGGAACAATCTGATGAGTCACCATATCGCTCTGACAGCAGAAGTGAAAGAAAGAAGCGGTATGCTGACAAGTCTCGATCTCCCTCACCTCGAGGGGGTCGGCGTACCTCCCGTAGATCCCGCTCCAGATCAAGCAGCAGATCACACTCTATCAGAGCAAGTCGCAGGTAATTCATTCAACATAAATTATATAACTTGACGTCAACCTATTTTTAGGCCGCTCGATATTTCAATAAAAGCCAATGAAGGTAGCATGTGTATCTTTTTGGTATGGGGGACTATTCATCTCTGATATATCAAAAATGTCTAATCTCAAGGACTGCATCAAAGCGTCATATCTTGCGTTGTTATGTAATGTTTTGGCAGCATGGTGGTTAACATTGATGTGTTTATCGTGGTTTCATAGGTCGAGGTCGCCGCGATCGAGATCACCGAGAAGGAGTAAGAGATCCAGGTCACGTTCCTCTGATAGATACAATCGACATAAAAAGAATCGTCATTAACAGCCAGAGTTCTGCTGTTAAACATCTCCTATTCTATGTGTAAATATAAATTCTTTTTACGTCAGTTACGGATTAAATTGTACAAGCCTGTGACAGACAAAACATTAGCACAATGGCAAAATAGTGTGGCTGACAGGCTTGATGGTTACTAATTGAGTCTGGTTCCGTGCTTTGGGGTCACTCTGTCTTAACATTAGCATCTCAGCTCACAGATTTTCTTAAACCTGTCTGTCTACTGGACAAACCTTAGATGGCTGCCTTGGTATTGAATAACTGTATCAGTCACTTCTGTCTCATCAAAGGCTTGCTAAAAAGTCTTACCTGGTTTAGTTATATGAAATGAACATGGTTTTTGTCATCACTTGTACATAGACTAAATCTTCTTCATGACTGATGTTCTGATAGAAACTATTCTGTAAAGTACTGCCTTCAACAATAAAATAAGTGTTACGAATATCTCTGGTGCAATTATGTTACAGCATTTTAGAAGAAAAGTTTTGCCCCACACTAAAGACGCTTATTGTTCTACTCTTCGTGATGAGAAGTTAAAGTGAATTCGACTTGCCCAAAAATTATTTGTCCCACGGAATTTATCCATATATCTTATCACTGAAGATAAATGTGTATATATATATATTATATATATTACATATACATAATATATTATATATATTACATATATATATATATATATATATATTATATATATTACATATGTATACCCTTGAGGAGAAGAGGCAGAAAGAAAAGTTTTGTTGCCAAAACTGAATGCTGTCAACAATAGGGAAATCTCCAGGGGGATTTTGTGATCAGCATTATTCTCAGCAAAATTTAACCATCCTGTGGTATGACAAGTTTCCTCATTGATACGCTGGAAACAATGACACCAGTTAACATCTGGGCTCTATAATGTAAATCTACACAGCATGTTAGGTTATTATTAAATTGAATTTAGAAAATCTGTCATTATCAGTGTGGTGAATAGTTTGTTCCTATGAGAACCTTTGTTGTATCTAGGGCACATTTTCCAATACTAAGGGATATTCAAAGGGGTATTTTGTAATTAACATTATTCTCATCAAAATTTAGCCATCCTGTGGCAGGACAATTTTTCTTCTTCGTCTTTGAGACCGATGGAAACATTGAAACCAGCCAACATCTGGTTTCCATCAGTCTAAACAGCATGTTAGGCCTGTTCAGGAATTTCTCAAGAATGTCTTATTTTCACTAAGTGATAAAACATATTGGTAGATCAGAGACTTCATTATCTTACAATCTTACACAGACCAAATGCAAAAACTATATCATATTCAGTGAAAAAATTCTTCTGCTTTGTGAATTCTTTTTGTGCTGAAACTTGACTTGAAAGTAAAAATGGAAGGAATTGAATTTTAATACATTGCTAGTAAGGAAAATTGTGATTGCCAAACTGATTTTAGGTCTAATGTATGAATATTCGTTAGCAACCATGCAATCAGATACAAAAATTTCAGTAACGATTAAATCGAAAAGTTATTCATTGATTACGCACTTATCATGATATTGTCTTATATCACATTTTTATGATAGGATGATATTGTCTGCCAAATAAAATACTGTATATATATATATATCATTTCTTGGCAATAAATTAAGCCCGCTCTCATTAAGCTTATTTGCCTGTCAATAGACGGCTGTTGTCAAGGGACCACATTATTTACTAGGCGTGCATTCATGCAATGAAAAAGCACTAAAAATTTTTTTTAGCCAATAATAGAGCTATTAGCTAAGGGGTCCAAAATTAACTCAAGCAGGTTTTATCACGACCAGGTTTATTGAGTGTCTCTCCTTCAATAAATGCCTATAAATCATTTATTGATTTATTATCTTGGACGTGTATTAACCAGCGAAATTAATTAACAATTTATATAATAACTAGAAACATTATTTTTATTCAAGAAATATTTTTTAATTTTCTTAACAATGATGCTTTTAGCCAAACGTTTATCTTGGGTACAAACTCCGTAGCTAGCAACAGAAGTGTTAGATGCTAGAAATTGGATAATTTGTATTTGGTCCACTGGCTTTCTCAGGCTGCCCTCCAATCCAGTAGGCGCTTTCAGCAATAAACAATTATGAAGTTCCTAGACTAATAATGCTAATAATTACGATTATTTACACGTAATTGTTGATGCAAACGGGCAGTGTCAAAAGCTTTAATTTTGAAATATTCGCAATACTTGTATCAAATTTCTTGTCAGTAATTTCATTTCGACAGCAATAGGAATGTCATTCCATATTGTACTTGTTTTCTAAGAGGTGTGAGGTGTAAGGCCCAATGTGTGATCCGAGGGTATTATCAGCAGCATGCTCATGCGCATTTCCATGTGCATGATAACGTGCAAACGTGTAAATGCACGTGTAAATGCACGTGTAAATGCACGTGTAAATGCACGTGTAAATGCACATGCATATGCATGTAAAGTCTGATGTTACTAAAGAAGAACTGCGATACAACTTATTGAGTAATTATACAATTGATCTGAGTGTATCATCGCCTTACTCACGTACAGTTACATGTGCATAGATATATGCACATGTAACAGGTCATGTAATTGCACACGCGTATATGTGTGGTAATATTGATGCTATTTAAAAAAAGGTGCGAGCATAGGCTTAATAATAAATAAGTCTATTAATGCAAGGCATTATTTTGTATCTTATTATGATCGGCCAATAAAAGCTCTGCTAGAATGTGGTATCAGACCTGTGTCTAAATAATTTTGTGTTGAAAAGCATAAAAAAATACTCAAAATTCAAGAATTAGATAAATTAGATAGAACATATATTGTTTTCATAATAAATATCTTCTCAGGATTGAGCCAAAGTTAAATGACCGGATCAGCTTACAACACCTTCGGCGCGTTGATTTATTAAGGAAACACTCTGGGATTTCTAGTTTCATAACCCTTACTTTTATCTAGTATGATAAATATATCTATGCTGTGGCTTTTCACTGCTGTAAAAATGACAGAAAAACACACTCAGACTTACCATACCACAAACCAACATGTTTTACTTAAAGATTTTTTGCTCTAGAAAAAACAGTGAAATATTGCTCAAATACAATGCTGTGGCGCATCTTAAAGCATCATAACCAATTGAAAGGATTTTTACAATTATATTGATGATTTCAAGAAAATGCTGTTGAACGCAAGGGCTGCCCATGAATTGGCATTCCTTAACAGAAGACCTTACAAGTAACAAAAAAAAAGATTTCTGAGCTTAGGCCTATCACTTTACATCTCACCAGCCAGGCAATACAGAGTCTAGTCTAGTCAAGGATATATTTACTCTGTACAACTAATCCAGGTGACGTGACTCACTGTCTAATTGTCATTCGGTGCATGAAGAGAAGTAACATTTGATTTCCCAACAATTACTTGCTGAAAACCCTCGTTCCCTGTGGTGCATTGCTTCGCTTCAATCATGATCTGGCGAAGAGGAGGGTGGAGGTTGAAGCTGAGCCACATTATAAAACACCTCGACAAATTTGCACATGGAAATGCACGTGAGCATTTCGATAATACATTCATATCAGACATCAGCAATTTTCAATCAGATTGCAATTTTCGCCATCATTTGTTAATTAACTCCCATGCTTGATAGGAATTGTTAAAACCTAACTGGTTCTTTGAATTAATAAAAATCCTTTCTGGTATGGCAAGCCGTGAAAATAAATATCCGGTGAAGAAATATGACCACATCATGCTTTCACCTTGGCTTGTTGTTTCTAAATTCAAGAGAAATAGGAGATGATCATCAAGTGTGATGTGTAGTATAGGTATAAAGTGTGAACTGAAGGTACCATTGAAAGCTCACGTGCATTTCCATGTGAATATTGATGTCACATGCAAATGCACGTGTAACGTGCTCGAACGTTTTCCAGTGAAAGCCTTAAGCTATAAAAATTGTAAAGCTGCATGTAGGTAGGAGTTGTTTCAACATTTGTAGGCCTGGCCACAATCCCTAATATAATTCTTAAAGCATTTATAATGATGAAGTAAAATTAAGTTTTGGTTGTCAGATTTATGATCGGTTAATGGACAAGCAGTGTTAGATTAACACAGGTTTTGTTAACTTCCAACTTCTACAAAAATTGGGCTTATTAATAAAGGAAACACCACGGGAAAGTCTAGTGGTCTGCAGACCACAGGTTGGCTTATCAGGACTATAACTCAATTCCTGCCTCCATAACATCTCTCTTGTCGATCTGTCACACTCAGGGGTTGGTGTCATTGAAAAACCTGCCGTGCTCAAAGCTGACATCCTTCATCAAAGCTGACATCCTTCAGCACGTGTTATCAGTGGTAAGATTGTGTAAATCACTGACGCTTGTAGCACATTATGAAACTTTCCTAATGAACCTTGTAATTGTATGATAAAACTTATAACTGAAATCAATGCGTTGAGCGAAGAATTAAAAGTTGAGAGTGTGCTTGGGAGTTTAGCAGTTTGTGGTAAACATCAACAGTTAAAAGAAAAAGGCGTTGAAGTTTGTATTATTTCATTTCCATCTTTTTTCTCCACGTTTAAAATTTCTTCTTGGGAGTCCAGTCATGCCAAGTTCCATAATTGATAAGCAAATTGAATCTTTATTTCTACATAACGCTTCGATCAGTTTTATTATGAGTATCATAAATTTATTATAATATTTGAAAGATAATAAGATATTGAGCTGAGTCATTATTCTCAAAAAAGTTTTGTTTAAAAGTTTTATTATGAGATCTAAAAACTCTTAAAATTTAGACTCATTCTGTGCAAGCAATCTAGCGGTGTTGATGTTTCTATTTTACCAATCCAGCATTACCACTACATGGGTTAAATGATATAAATATGTGTTTCTGTTACAAAAAAGTTATGTCATGCATTCTATAAAAGATCTCTGCTCTCATGTAATAATGAGAAACTGCTTTGATTTGTTTGTCCAGAGACCAAGCAAAGCCGAATGCAGTTAATAATATAGAGTAGATAAAACTGATTGCTAACAAAGTCTAAGATCATTATTTTGCAGAGATTGATATGGACTTATCATGAGATGTTTCAGACACGATGTTCTGATCATCGCATTCAGATCTGCAAAAATAAAAAAAGCAATGAAAAAATAAAAATAGCTTAGAAAATTTCATCCACCAATCAGAATAATTCAATATGATGCCTAATGTAATTAAGGCTACTCAACAGCAGATATAAAATTATTCGGTAAATCTTAGCTGTACAAAAATAGTTATGGATACCGCTGATATTTATATAACATAGCTTAGTGTTTAGGAAATATAGAATAGATGTTATGATATAATGTTATGGAAATGTGATCATGTTAAAAAAGCAGAAACTAAAAGAATTATTTTTTTGGGTAATGATGACTGGTTGGTAAAGATCTCATCTAACTAACTAATTCCATAGCATGAAAATCATTTTCAATATATCAATCACACAGATTTCTTTGTACAAAAATATGGATTAAAAGTTATATTTACAAACTATGTTTTATCATAGATACGGAGATGAAATTGATTGTCGCTGAAACAAACACAATTCACATAGCCTATCAACTGATGGAGGTATGAATTACTATAGTAGATTATCGTGAGACTGCTGATTGGTTGTTCAGAAGCTGGCTCTTTTATCAGCGAATCACAGGTCTTCTTGTTCACTATTGATTTCTTTCTTGACATCGCCTGCGGAGACAGAAGCTGACGGCGTGGAGTCACTGTCCGCTTCTCTATCCTCCGAGGATTTGTCCTTGTCCTGACCTTGACCTCTCGATGATTTTGGCTCATGACGTTTCATGTGTAAGGCCAGATGGTCACTTCTAGCGAACTTTCTGTCGCATACTTTACAGCAGAAAGGCTTATCACCAGTGTGTTTCCTTATGTGGCGGGTGAGTTCATCACTTCGAGCAAACCTCCACTGACAGTCCCACACAGTGCACCTGTACGGCTTCTCACCTAAAACAAATAAGTAAATCTTATATTGCATGTTTGGAAATTTAATATGAATTACTTTTTCATAGATTCTGCACCATACTTTTAATTAACCAAAAACCTGGGCATAAAACTGAACCTAACCCATACTGGGCATCTAATATTAATGTAGTCCTTGTTGAGGCATTTTGTTCCCAAATCCCAATCCTTTAATTTGGACCCTTAGTCCAACTTTAATCCAGAGCCAACTGACCTCCAAGCACTTGGTCAGCATTAGTTTTCATTGTAGGGAGGTCAATTGAGGGTATATGGGCCTAAGAAGTCGTAAAAAGACAGTCCATGAGTGTTTTACTCGTCATTTCCAAAAAAATTCAGCCATTTACAAAATTGTTTTTGGCTGTAGAAAGTGAAGCAAAGTCATTGCATCACGGATGTTGTTCCTATTAATGCTATTATCTCACTCGTACTTCCTCATTGGTCCGGGTCTTCCCCTAATGGTTGGCAAAATTTTTGGTTATTAAAACAGCTATTTTGTTGCGCGCCAAATATTGCTATCACATGTTTGTCTTGGCACTAAGTCTTAGATTGTTGGGAAAAGCTAGGTGTAAAAATAGAAGTATGCTTCAGTAACGAGTCATTACTTTTATAATAGCAGATATACCACCTTTTAGCATCATAATTATTATCATAATGCATTGGAAGAAGTTTTGTCTGTGTTCAGACTTTTGTTTTACGCTGGCTGATCACATAATTTACTAAGGTTTACGGGTTAGCGTACTGCAAATTACCCATGATGCATTTTACACATGCCTTGTTCCCATTCTTGGGTTACTTGGCCCATCACCTCCAATTCACGTATTTTATATTTATATCCATCAATGTTTTCCATTACATTACATGTTGTGAAAAATCACAAATAGAAGCGCACGACTTGCTGAGATAAAGTTCCCCTGCAGGTCATATGACTTGTTGACATGACCTGACGGCTTATTCGAGTAGAAATTTGTTGACTAAACTGTGAGTGACTAGACTGTGAGTAACTAAACGTAAGGCTTACCTGTATGTATTCTTTGGTGAGCTTTTAAGTGAGAGCTTTTCGTGTAGGCCTTCCTGCAACCTGACAAGGAAGATAGAATTTGTTTTATTAATTTTAACTAACAACTCCTCTGTTAGAAATAATCAGCAACATTTGTACAAACAAGAAGTAGTATAGCCATTAATTACACAAATTCTACATCAATGATAAAATATTGTTGGAGTTTTGTCTAATTTTTATTAAATAAAACCATTTGGCTCGTGAAAAAATCTTGCCCCAACAGCCATCGTATCCCGATCAGATTTATGCAGACTCCTGCCAGGGTTTGACAGACTTATTAAAACCACCCCACCTCCAGCTTCTGTCACATGAGATAACGATGAGAATTAATAATAATAATTTTATTGATACCATCTTGAGGCCATCTATAGATTGAATGACAGGAGTTTCTGTTTTATCTCGAACCCAATGGTTGAAAAAGTGCCTGTCCAAAGGATAAACATGTATCATGACATTGTATCACAGTTATTATTGACAAATTGTATTGTCTTTTTATACTTTTCTGCATTTCAATATTTGATTTGTTTGACTGCCCTGGATTGATATAATTTGACACAGGCTGCAGATTTGACTTCATTGTTCTCAAACGAAACTGCTGGATAAAGTTGGTTTTTATCAGACAATGTGTCATGAGTCGGTTTTTGTTTGCTCTCAAAGCCTACAGTACCTCTAATCCTTATTGATATTACATTATATGGATACTGGTGGATAGCCCTGCTGCAGGTGTGATCAGCCGTCGTGCATCGATGGGAATGTCTGCCAACCACACTACTCTTATCTCTTCTCGTCCACCAGATATTTTAAGTGGTGGGATAAAGACAGAAGCAACGATGAGAAAATTGGATTTTAGCTCCACTCATTTTACTGTTATCTGCGCTTATGTAAATTATTGCTCAATATCATCTACTGATAACACCACCTATAATAATACAACGGTTACATCCTCTTTCAACTGCTTGCAAAAAGAGTACATTAGCATTTTATAGCTTCTCGAAATCACTTGAATTATTCTCTTCAATTTATCAAGTTTTCTTGAATGACAACTTAAATTGTTCGAACTCCTGACGATCACTAGCCGTTGAAGTTTCAGTTCGTGTTTTGGAAACCATGTTTTGCTCTTATTCAGTTATATCATCAACATAAGATGCAGCGGTGGACACAAATGAGATTCCACTGTCAATATTGTCATCATGATCCTGCATCACACTTAATGGTCCCCTACCTGTGACTATGTAATACTAAACCTATATTGAAACAATGCATCCTTGGATGACACTGACAAACTGAACATGACACTCTGGTATTGTTTCCAAACCCTGAGAAATCCTGTGGTCCAACAAACTCAACAAGTTTCAAGTTGATGCACATCCATGCAACACATGTTTACTCATTTACATACTGTAAATTAGACAATAAATTATCTTGTGAGAGTGTACTTTCTCAAGAGCATCACATCTATACCTTCCACCGAGATGCAGTAATGATGATGATCATCTTTATTTATTTGCAAGATCCATAGCATTATTTCTTATGAGACTGCACAATAGATTTGTTTGCATTTAAACGATAGTATGCTCAGTTATTATGTCACTTGAGGGTAGTCAGAGCATTTGCACACAAAATCATATATCTATAGGATTTATGCCCCTATGTATACAATATTACAACTAAGATACATAAATCTGTTAGCCATTCTAAATATAACCAAATAGATATGAATGGCAAATCGTGTTCCGTTTGTGATATCATTGGGATTCGGAGGTTGTACACAATTCCATATCAAAACGTCTACCATAATAATTATTGTTATTTACAGCATCATTGAAATCAATATCATTCAGTAGGGTTTGGAGTTTAACTTGAATATATTGGAAAGTGATTTATGATGAGTCTCATGCCCCCAACAAAATAGGTTTAAGCACTCCTGGTGAAACAGCTTTTAGTTTATTTCAGACCTGTTTGCAATCCTGTCACAGTTTTTGAGTCAGTTCAGAAATTTTCCTCTATAATGTGGTTGAGAGAATTAATAATACGCTATTTTTTTATGAGTATTCAAAATTCAAAACTACCCTCTTAGATAAACTAATATCTTCAAAATAGTCGATAAATTAGGTATCTACACTGAATGTTGTCTTTGATGAAGTAGAGAAGAAAGTGAGTTCTTACCTGGTACATCACAGTAGTGAGTTCTCCTTTTCTCCAGGTCAGGGTTATTTCTGCGGTTGTACCTTATAGTCGAGCAGTTTGGATAGGTATTTTTAGGAGCTGCTGGCTCGCGCCTCTTTCTCTGCGGTGGGATGGAGAACCTCTTGATCCCAGGCATGGATGGCATCGTCTGATGATGATTTTCTTCAGGCGGTGTTGGATATCTTATTGCCAGGTCTTGAATGTTGGGTAGGTGTGATCTGCTTGGCAATGGACAATGAGTCGCCTGAAGTAAAATGCAATGATGGTAATGTTAAAACCGCAGATTTTAGTATTCAAACTTGCTCAAGAGGGTTTTTCGCTCAAGCAGTAGCATAGCTATTTTTGAAAGCCGATTGATGAGAACGTAAGGCTGACCTGTAAATTTTCCAATTTGAATTTATCAGAAACAATAATCAACAACAAAAGTGAAAACCAAAAGCAGATGCAAAAATTCACTATATTATCTTATCCATATTCCTTATCCATGTCCATTTGGAGTTTCATCGAGCCAAGGTTTCTTGAGAGCTTTGAGAGAATGAATAAAAAATCTTGATTAATAAAAATCATAATAAAACCAGAGCTAAAATCTACCTGTGAGAGATGAGGACTTGAAGGTTGGCTAAGAGGAGATGACAGATCAGTCATATAACCAGCAGATGGAGATAGTGAAGACTCTGAACAGGTGGTGACAGCTGAACCCCAGCATGACCTTGAGAACCCTGATGGGTGACTGTTACTGTGCATGAGCGGGGGATGATAACTCGTGTGATACTCGGGAGTTACAGGAAGTGAGTGAGGTCTCATGTGACTGTCCGGTGATTGACTGCTGTAAGCACTACTACCGTGTGCGGCGCTGTAAGCTTCACTGTAAGGTATCGGCTCTCTCTTCATACCATAGCCTGAGCCTGAAGGCATAATGTTGTTGTGAGATGCAGAGGAAACAACTGTTGTTTGGCTGCCATGATGCAGGAAGGATGATGTTGTTGGCTGGCACCAAGTTTCAGGTGGGCAGTAGCCCACCACCGGAGTGTTCATATGTGGCAAACTGCAAACACTGTGGAAATCAGTGTTAGTACGGAGATGATTGTCGTACGGTTCTCTCTTGATTTCGTTACCACCAGAGGCGCTGTGCGTTATTGTGTTTTGGATTTCCGAGCAGCCAATTAAATCTTCCAAATCTTCTAAACCCTGGCCTTGGCTCCCAGTCACACAGGATTCGTCTTCTGATTCTTTCTGCAAAAAAAATAAATACCAGTATAATAAAAATACGAGACCGTAAGCTTTGGAGGATCCAGTAGCTTGCTTCTCATTTAGGGCCCAAATATCTATGTTATAATTTATTGATACTTGACAGCTGCATTATGGGAGGGGGTTAATCGAGAGACAAGTTGATCAAAACATAACCTTGAATCTGGCTGGAGGTGTTATCGGTAGAATGTTCTGGTATAAGCTCAAAAAAGTTAATACGCCAAAAGCAGCGCTATGTCTCGGGGGTAAAAGTACTGAAATAGGGGTTTGTCGTCAAATGGTAATTAAATCGGGTTTGCACCGAAGACGTTACACGGATGTATGCATCTTGGTAGACTAACAGACAGCACCCAGACAGCAAAGCAGCCCGGCATCAGGTGTAAACCATTGTCTGATGAAAATGCCCTGTACCTAATAGCACCTTAGATAATTGGGCAAACTTCAATTAATATCTTGGTGTGAAAATTAGTGACATGAGCAAATATTATGCTTAATGATCATAATCGTTTCAAAATTCAGTCTGCCATCAGATTTCATGCCTGGCTGGGTATTGTGTTCGCCTTCCTATTGTTTTTATGCGCGCTGTTTACTCAAAGCTTTTTTACCTGCGATTATGCACTTAGTAATATTGTCTCAATGAATGAAAGAGAAAATTATGCAGTCATATTGTAATAAGGGAAGAAAATAATACTGAATATGATACAAGTAAAGCGAGTACCCTACGCTAACTAGCAGCCATTAGGTGCTAAAATGCCGTCACTGACCTCGATGTTTTTTAAGAACGATCGGGGTTCACCGCCCGAATTCAACCTAAAGGTATCAGAAGATTTCTGGATTCAGCAGCACAATCAATACAAATTAACAGACTTACAAGAAAAATTACAGGTATATCTTCTCACCTCAAAGCAAGGCCAAAGATGTATCATATTTTCCCGAACATTTTGTCCGGGAGTCCCATCAGTTTGATTGACATTGTTAAGGCGCTACACAGGCTCACATTTAGCTAGATACTCAAGCTTTGAATCATTTGAATTTTTCTGCTATGCTAATGATAAAAAATTGACAGTTTTATTTCATTAGTAATTCCTTTTCATTTTTCCTCTTGTATATGGGAATAAAGACAAAACTATTTTGGGTTGGCTACAGCTCCTCATCTTTAAGATTGAATTATTGCCTATCCGCATTTTACAAGTAAAGATTAGTTGTTGATTGGAGTTCATCACAAAATTTCCTTCTTTTTCCCACACATCAAAAATAAACCTGACCTCTAGTTCTATTACCATTACATGGACATCTAGGGGAGGGGATATACTTGATGACCAACTTAACAACAATAAAACTGGCTGCCAGGGGGCTGCCAATGTCTACTATTGTAAAATGTAGTTCAATAAATCCAAACCGGAACACAAATAATCTGTAAAATACACACACATAGCAGAGGGGTTTCTATTGTCTGACCAGTTTGTACGCTGTCAACACACAAATCCACTGACCCATTAACGTATAAAACACCAATTACTCTCCGACTATTATGTAGCATTATTCACCTATTGTGTATGCTACATTGATACACTGGGTAACAATAGATATTATTTTACTATAATATTGTGTAAAAATTGTATGAGCAATTAGGCTTTGCACCGAAAGTCACTGATGCTAAACCTGCGTTGGCCCAAACGATACTCATGGGTACATTCCATATGATTCATGTGGCCCTTTTGTCTATAGTCAAAAAGCTGCTGATCTCAATTCAATTTCAATTATCAAAGAGCTTCAGCGGCTTGAGAAAAATATTTACGTTTATCATCTATTATGAGATGTTATTGTGATGGCTGCACCAGCGCGTTGTAGCCTGAATTATGCACTCAGCGAGCTTGTCCCCATCACAACAAGGGTGCACCTGGGATAAAATCTAAAATCAAGCCTCTGTTGTGCACATATCCGCTGTCAGCAATGGTTGCTTGCAGTATTTTTATAATACTTATGTAATATTTGATGGCTATTGGGATATAAAATATTACGATATAAAAGATATACATTTAAAACCCTAACAATACTTAGTAAATTCTATTGCATAGGTTTCAACATTGCCATTCTATTGTACCCTGATCAGTTGAAAAAGTAAATACAGGGCTGCACTATACAATAGCATTAAGACCCATTTCTTAAATCTTCTAACTTCATCTATGCTGTTTGGAAAAATTGTAACTTGTCATGAGAAATTTTGAATAGAATAAATTTATAACATTATGTAATTAACTTCCCGTAGTATCAATGTGCTATCTGTTGAATTGAAATTGATATAAACTTGATTCACAATCCTGTGTGAATAAACATATGGCGCTGTATGTAATAGCCTTGGAATATTGCCCAGGATTAGCACTCAATAACATCAAATACACAATCGCCATGGGCTTACAAAGTCAAAAATTATTACAAAAATCTCATTCACTGCAAGTGTAATACTATAAAGATCATACCTCAAAGTCACTTTGTCTTTGTCCATGTGTACTCATACTTTAGTAGTTACAAGTGTTTAGAAATAATCTTCCAATGTCTCACGCACAAATGCATTGAATAATATAAAAATTTATAAATATATGGCGGCGAAGTTTGGAATGAAGTCTAGCTGTGACTAGCCCTGGTTGAGGAGACCTGTCGCGCTAATCTGACAGCATTCCCTTTGCTATATGGCGTAACCTCTCTCAGTTCTACCCCTTTTTAACACCTAATTTTCATATATTGTATGTGTAGCGCATGTGAGATTAGCTGGTCATGGAAATGAGCTCTAGACAAATCACACGCCATGCAGATGAGGATTCGAGTGGAAATTTTATTTATCGAAATAAGCTAAAATAGACATGTTTATAAAGAATTGTCCTACCTGTGATGGCGAAAGACTGCCGTTAGATGAGACTCCATCTGGGCTGAAGTGTCCTGTGTTAAATTGATGGTATAAATCTGGCACAATCTGGTCCTGGTGATAGTTTGTATAACAGCCAGTATGCTGCTGTGTGTATAACATTTTTGCAACCGTAGAAGCGTCTCTGAGTTTTTTTTTGCACAGCTGATGCAAACGACCAACAGTTGAAAAATGAATAACTTCCTCAAAAGGTCTGACTTAAGTCTGTGTCTTTATGCGGTCTGTTATACAAATGATGTTGCAACATTACTTTGGAGAATCATTTGTCAATACACAAGTGAACTTAGTTCATTAAATATGTTGTATTTAAAAGTATGATATGACAATAGTAAATGAGCCAGTGGGGTATAGAGAATTTTACATGTGCATAAATCACCTCCTTAAATGCTGTGACATTTCATTGGCCAGAAAATTAAATGTAAACAAACAATGACCAATGGACTACTATTAGATATGACAGCGAGTCCAGTAAGCAAATTAGTCGCCTTATTTGCAAATGAAAATTTTCTTTTCTGTGTTGTGAGGTTCTCATATTTCTATTCTCAATCTCCTACACACTGTGAGGCAGTTGTCCATGATTGTAGTGAAATTCTCAGATAATTAGCATGCAAATAAAGGGACTGTAGTATGTCAACTATTAAGCTTAAGTTTTGCAAGAGGAAATCCTTCCATCCTTACTAAACTTCTTCCAAGTTCCTGCAATCAATGATTTAGGTTTAGTTCATTGGTTCCTGACTACCTAGTGGCAACTGTAGTTTCACATGTAGTCTTCATATCATCTCCACCTTGCTGTAGATGATAACATCAATTGGTTTTTCACACTAAATATCCGATCCGAATTTGGCAACATGGCAGGGAACGGGTCATCGAAGCATCATCAGCGGTCATATTTCATCCGAACTGGTACCGACTGGAACTCTCTACCACATGAGAGTCCTTACTTGACTCATCACAAATCAGCAAGTAGCTAATAACTTTTGATAATCCCGAGGAGTGTTAAACCCTTGGGATTATCAATAGTTAGTAGCTGCTTGAGAGTCCTTACTTGACTTTCCACAAATCAGCAAGTAGCTAATAACTATTGATAATCCCAAGGGGTGTTAAACCCTTGGGAATATCAATAGTTATTAGCTACTTGCTGATTTGTGGTGAGTTAAGTAAGGACTCTCAGATGGTAGAGAGTTCCAGTCGGTACCAGTTCGGATGAAATATGAACGCTGGTGATGCTTTGTGGAGCAGTGAGGTACCAAGTACATACCTTGTTACATACCTTGTTCCGGTTTATCACTAACACCAATAGTGGCTGATGGTTCTAGTAATTTGTTTGCCGTTATTTGATTAAACATTCCAGGGGGTCTTTCAATTAGAAAAAGCGATGCATTACTAAAGCAAGTTATCACTATCACATTGCTCAAAATTATCACTCACTTGGTCTTTCAATTAGAAAAAATCGATCCCAAATCGCTCACTCAGAATGTATATAGTTTCATCATTGAGTGAGCGATCTGAAAACGAGAGCCCTAGCAGGTATCGCTCACTCACTGAGTGAGCGATCAGATTGCAATTTTGGCTGTTTCTAATTGAAAGACTCTCCAGGATCACAAATATCGGTATCACCATAACAAGACTCAGTTTTTAGGAGTCTGGAGGGATGAGCAGTAGACTGCCAGTGAGAAGGGTGTTCCACTGCTTGGCAGTCTTCACATAGAAACAGTGTTGGTGGTGCTTCGTGTTTGGGGGTGGGATACGATACTGGTATTGATGTCTTCAGCTGGAGTCGTTTTGGTGGTTATACCTCCTGCTGTTTAGGTTACTTTTGGATGGAGGTGCTGGAGTATGATTTCGGGTCGATTATGCTAGTATGAGTTGAAGATGGTCAGTCTTGGCTGTTTCCTTCGTGTTGCGAGGATGTCCCAGTCAAGATTAGAGAGTTTGGTGATACTGGTCTTGCTGTCTGTGAACTTGATGTTTCATGCCATCCACACTGCCCGTCTTGGTACCAATTCATTATCCTTTTCTGGGGTTTTACCAAGACGATCCCATGCAGCTTATGTGTGAGCTGCTTGTAAGCCATGGTTTTAATACCCTGAGAAGTAGCCTGGACATTTCATCGTAGGAATCCAAGTCGAGATGAAGCTTTCCCAGTTCTTGAATCGACATGGATGTTGAATGTTAGTTCATCATCATCATCTCTGATATAACCCCTGTTACTCCTACACTACACTACCTACAATCACCTCAATTCATAACATAAAATACTAGAGTTTATTAATTAGAATGGTTGACAACAAACTTGACAGGCTTTATTTAATATTAAATAGTAAGCCAAAAAAAGTAAACTACATGCATGCATAGGCATCCTGGAGTTACATTACATACATGTATTCTTTGCCAATGTCCATGATCAACCATGCAAGGGAAAAGTTGGCATGGTTCAGTCGGAAATAACGCAGTCTAGCAAATTCCTGTGAATGTTTGGAGGGAACGAAATGCTGACTTCGGATGGTTGTTTTGGTTGGGAAGCCAAAGCTTGTCATTCCCACAGTCAATGAGAGAGTTGCCCATGTCAATATCCAGATGTTGCTGATACAATGACACCTCTCACTAAATTTGTGCTGGGTTAACTGGCTTCCCTCTGCCTTCCAAATCAATATAGCAATTTGGATCGCCCTAGTCATTCGAATATTGTATCTTTACAATGTGACATTATTATTGCAGACTTGATGATGAATTACCAGAACTGCTGTTGGGTACTCAGACATATTCGGGCAAAGAGACTTTTTGATCTCACGGCAATATGTACACACAGAAACAGATTGTCTAATCTGTATTGCACTAGTGTTAGCAGAGAGACTAGAGATTGGGAGCTACCCGGTGGTACTGACACTGGGATAAAAATCTATAACACACTCACTAGATCAAAAGTTCCGCTCAAGCTCCCAACAGAGGGTAATTTAAAATGGTATGCTACTACAGCATCAAACAACGGTAGCTCAATACCATTGCATCTTTTCTCCTGGTGTACCTCTTGTATGGAACTACATGTGACCTTGTGTTAAGATAATGTAGCTGAGAATTTACGGTCTATGGGATAGATTATACAGTTGCATAAAATCTTTTGAATATAAATATTTCGTGTGTGATTGTAGGTACGTTTGCGGCCCGACAGTATATGATGAGCCACATGTTGGACATGCATGGTGGGTATAATTTATTTGTTATTTGTCCCCCCAAATGTTAGTTTTTAATTCTTTCAATGCGGAGGATGAATTACCCTGTGTGAAGCATTGTCATGATGTAGGGGGGATAACATCTCTGGAATACCCCCATGCAGCAAAATTTAACCATATTAACATTCACTTCATCTTATTACCACCTCAGCTGGTGAAAATTGAAATGAAATTGAAATTATGTCAGTTTATAAAGTTCTGTTGCAGAAGGACTGGTTAAGTTAAAAGTAACACCATTTCTCATCATGTAAAGAGACATACAGCCCAAAGATCGGTTGAGTTTTGTAGCGCGCTGTAATTAAACCATACTGGTACCAATTGAGGAAATTACGTTTAGGAAACTTTATTTCAAATTTCAAGGAGAAGGTTAATATTGAGCCTGTGGCGACTACTAATTTTTTTCCCTCTTCATTAAACTTCTGAGTCAGTAAAGCATATAGAAGACAGATGTCATTGATTGGTCAGGCATTGCCCATGGCTTTCCATTATGGAGTCAGAGATCTTTTTGTACATAACTCAGAATATAAGGAACCAAAGTAATTGATTAATTATAATATTGTTATTGAATTTATTCGCAGATCATCTTTCCTCCACACTTGCAAGAACCTTTTTTCAAATGATCACTAGAGCATCCCTACACCAACCAACAATTTGTGTGGTTGGTTGCAAAGGCTTTTGATGGTCTCTTAAGTCTCCGTGTAGTTCTGAGCGCCTTTTTGCCATTTACCAGTAATTGTTACACTACGGCAGAGCATGAGACAGTAACAGTTACCAGCTGTGTGAGAAGGCACCCAACTCTCTGGGTTGTCATTGTCTCAACCCAGATGTTGAATGAACAGGAAGTTATGTTGTTGCTGCAGGGTCAAAAAGTTTACACTTATAATTAATCTTATTGTCTTCTTATGATTGCTGCCGCTTTTAAATTATTGACACTTTTTTGCTTGGAGCTCTTCGCTTGTCACATAAGGAAGCGTGAGAGTGTGTGGAAGTTCTGTCTGTACCAAATATTCTCTACAAGAATAATGGATTCTGGTACTGATTGTCAAAGCTACCTGCCATGTCAGAAAATCTTTAGATAGTTTTGTAAAAAGTTTAATGCAGTTGACGACTGAATTTCAAATTTTTGTATGAAATGGTATTCTGGGTACATTAACGGAGGGGGATCTCAGAGCATCAAAAGATTTTGTAGAGTTATAGAACACTCGGACATCAAGTGACCCTCATATCGTTATCAACAGAGTAAGGATATATCCTTACCCTGTGTCCTTATACTATGCTGTGTTAATACCTGACATGTAATATATAACCGGAAACTTCTCAGCAAATTGAAGAGGGCATTTGTGGCCAATTGCCAATATTCCCTGACTGTCAATTATTAATGATAACATTTGTTGTCAATTTTGTTTTGTTGTAGCTCTTATGTAAGATTAGATACTATACGGAGGATTTTAAATCGAGTGTTCAACATCAACATAGTCTACATGATGAATTTGACTGACATAGATGACAAGTTGATAAATAAAGCCAATCAGGTAATATATAATAATACTAGAGATTATGTTCAGTATTCAGTACATAGTCAAGTAGGCTTTGATCAAAGTAAAATGTACCAAAAAGACCAGACACTTAGCAAAACAATAATGGATTTCTTCTTTATGCAATAAGTGTATGGTTTAAAATGTGAATCTATTTATGAATGATTGGACAGCCTTTTGTAGCTGATAACCATGGTTATAGTGCTGATTCAACTCAGACAATTATAATTATGATGTAGTGATCTTGGCTTGTCGTTATAAATGTTGCGATGAGCGATCTCAAACGATTATAAAATATCTCAGCACCAATCAGGGGTTTAAATTCTTCATTTCATGTTATCAGCTGGGTGCATTCCGGTTTTTTGTCATCAACTTATATACCTACAGCCTTGAACTCAAAGTCATCCGGTATAAGAGTAAACAGACTCAAAATTAAAAAACAATTTTGTATTTAAAAAATTAAAGCTGAGATATAAGCTTAACAGGGTTGAATCAGTCTTTCGACAAATTGATAATATGAAATTCTAAATTGATCTCATTTCCCACTGAATTCTATTATCTCTGTAGTGCTGCAAACAGGAGTATGGTTTGGTTTTGATTGTGAAAAGAAGAAAAAATTGCAATCATATTTGAAAGAAGGTCAGAAACTGCCTGAGATCCCAGATGTTATACTGAGAATTGATGGCGAAACCTCATTTACCTCTGATTACGCTAACTTCTGGGAGCTTAGTCTGAAGGTTTATTTCCTACGTTAAGAGGCCTGCCTGATAAAATTATAAGCCTAAAATTATCTAACAATTCATAAACTCAACTCCTGTTCCCATGGAAGAAAATCGGGAATATAGTAAGCATAGGAAATATTGTCTCCCCGCAGATATATTTTGCGATTGACACGTATGCATCAAATTATTTTTATCCTGTTTGATAGACTGGACAGCCAGTTATGGATATAGCGAGACACTATGAGAGTAGATTTCTACAAGCTCTTAACCGACTAAACGTACTGCAACCCACTATCACCCATCGGGTCACAGATCACATGCCGTCTATCGTACGATTTATCGAGAAACTGATCGAAGATGGCAACGCTTATGTAACAGATGATGGTAATGTCACATCGCCATTATAAATAGTAGACTCAATAGAATTGGCTTTGAGTGAGGTTTTGAAGTATTCCATGCCTGGAATGCTTGCAGAACTTTCACCATAGATCCGGGTTTTATTCAATTTAGATGTTTGGCTAAATTTGATTGAGTTGACTGATGTTTTCTGGATAATAAATGCAGAAAGTGGAAAGAGAGCTTTTATCTCCGGGTGATCTGAAAAAAAGTGGTAGTTGGAGGAATTCATCTAGCCAGTGGCAGGATATCTGCATTCGAAGAGATTATCATTTTAGTTGGTGAGGTACCCAAGACATAACTTGAGCACCCACGATAGGCAGGTATCATTTTACATATATATACATACCTGTGTACATATATACCTTCGATTGATCGTTACATGAGGAATGATTGAGCTTCTGTATCCTGAAGTCTGGTATTCACTTTAACACACAGTGCTATAAATGTTTTCTTTATTACAGGTAACGTCTTCTTCCATTGCTCACAGTATGCTGCGTATTGTAACCTCTCCAAAAATAAAGATGTCTCCAATTTTGAGTCACAGATTGGAACTGGTAATTAAAGATTTATTTTGAGGCTGCTATTTTGCGTCACATCTTATTCTCGATATTCTATTTTATCATGTGAGCAATTTTCAGCGTTCGTTCGTATACTAATATTGAGGAAGTTACAGTCTCTCAAACATTCATGGCAATGGACATCAATCGGCATTGGGAATCAGCGGGCAAACCCACCACTACGTCACAGGAGCCACCCTCCCTGGTCACAGCATGTCATATCTATTTTGCCTTGTATGCATTTTAGTTTCTTAGCTTCACTAACTTGCTAGTTGTGGTGACAAATTTTAGAATTTTCTGGCGTCTTGATCGAAGCTCTAAATATGTGAGCTGTGAGGTCTGATCATATATAGTGTGTATTTGGGATGGTGAACGGTCTTGGTCATGATCATAAACATATATATATATATATTTATATGTATATGTTCTTGGTCATGATCATAGCTCATGCTGTGTCTGTGTTGGTGCGTATGAGTCACCGAGTTGTAACATTGACTTGAACCCTTTCAAAAACCTACTGACTCATTCAGTTTGTCCCCTGCTTGTTCAAACTGTATAATAACCCAGACCAATCAACCACTGTATTTGTGCAAGTCACTCTTATCACAAGTAGCTACCACATACTCCTAGTATAAGTTCTACTTCACCATGTCTGCCTGTCTGTCTGTCTACCAGGAAATCTCAATACTTTTTGTTTATATTTTTTAGAAGGTAAACTAGATCGGAAAGACTTTGCATTATGGAAATCCAAAAAACCAAATGAGCCTTTCTGGGAGTCACCGTGGGGTGCTGGAAGACCTGGCTGGCACATTGAGTGCTCAGCAATGGCTAGGTCAGCTGATATGAATTAGCCGTACATTTATTTGGTTTTTTTTCAAGTTCACAGTATTCAGGATTTCAAACTAACTGCTGAAATCAAAAAGTCACATTGTTAAACCCTTAAAAAATCAGGCTTCGGTGATAAGTAATGGCCGTTATTATTTAAGTATAATTCCATTTTGCTATAGATTATTATTCGCTCTGTAATATCATATATAAGTTTAAATTTGTTGTTAGTGAGGTGTTTGGTGAGAGGATAGATATACATAGTGGTGGGTCTGATCTAATCTTCCCTCACCATGAGAACGAGTTGGCTCAGTCTAACTGTTACCACCACACCAATCAATGGGTGAACTACTGGTTACACACAGGTCAGTGAGAAGGTTCAGGGTCAATGGTTTTAGGGTGTTGATAGAGAAGCATTGATTCGGAATGTGCTCTAGTGTCTGAAAAGTTCCTCTTGGAGGATGCAATGAACTCCCTTCATCGAAGGTTGTATGCTGTATCCGCCTGGGAATGAGTGCATTACACATTTTAGAAAAAGTTGACAACGATGTGCTAATATGCACTGACTGTCACTTTCACAGAGCACATCTCAAAATACTCTTCTAGACACACTGAAGTGGAATGAACACAAACTAACTGGTCTGAGTTGTGTTAAATCCTTCACTCATCACTCAGAGATATTCTGTAGTGGTGTAATCCTGGATTTATCATAATTGAGTTTTAAACTGTATGTAAACAAACAGCCTTCCAAAGTTATAATAGGCAAATTGTTGATTGTAATAATGTTTATATTGAGTAATCGGTATAACCTAGCTTGAAGAGGTTTTCGTGTATTAATTTAATTATGTTGCCTGTCGCCAGTCTTTTCAAATAACAGAATAGAGGAGAAAACTTTTCGCTGGCTGGTAGTTGCTTAGCGCTCTATCATTGTTAAGTTGGTTTTTATGAACCTAGCATTGCAGCCAGCAAATTTTAGACATCGGATGGCTCTGGAGAAGCCAAAGCAAAAATCATACTGAAGATCAAATTAGATGGCGAGTAAAACATGAACCCGCTAGAGTTGTTGATAACTGGCAAATTCAACATTATTACAAAACAAAATTGAGCGTGTGAATTTTATATCTTTTATAAGAGGTATTCACCAGACCAGAAAACTTCCTGTAAACTCCCAATACTTACTGTAATCATTTTTCCATCTGAATGCTGTAAATCTTTTGACAGGTTTATTGAAGAGTAGAGATCATGCTGAGAAGATGTCCAAGTCTCTGGGTAACGTTGTGAGCATTGATGACTTATTAGATAATTACACAGCTAATCAGTTCAGACTATTCTGTCTCCTCTCTCATTACAACCAGAGTGAGTCCAAGTCAAATATCTCTTATGAGCTAAATGTATACCACCGTATACCAGCACATATCTCCTTACACCGAGTTATACCTCTTATGAGCTCAATGTGTACTGCCGTATACATCTGAACACCTCTGTACACCGCTGTTTGTCTCTGTATACCATGTATACCTCTGTACACCCTATATATTTCTGTTCAACTCTGTATTCCGCCGTATTACTCGTGTTCACCTCTGTATCCATCTGTGTACCTTGTATGCCGTGCAGGCCTCTTCATGCCCTGTATACCTCTTTATACATCTGTATACATCTCATCCGTATCATTCATACTCAAACCTTTCTTACTGAACAAAAAGGCAGCACACTGACAGACTTTATAATACTATGTCTTAATTAATACATAAAATTTATCATTATAACTTCTATTGAGTGAAATGAAGCTAAATGATTGAACTCAGTGGACAGTCACTGTAGAAAAGGAATTTATTGGGAAAGTGTGCACAACTTCTTTGGACCATTGAAAGAAGGGCTCATATATCAGCGAAGACTAACAATATATCTCTGGTTCGGAGTTCCCTCCACATTTTAATGAGTTTGACGAGGCAATAACTTATAACCCCTCAAAATATCAAACTTATAAAAGTTATGTACCAGTGACATCTGAAAAATAGCTCTCAAACACATTGGTCAGTGAAATAACTTCAACTGTTTCTCTGATACAGGTCAATTTGATTTTTTGGAAATGAATGAGCAGGTCTTCAGAGTGAAGCATATATGCATGTTTTTCCACGCATAGATGCCCCACCAGAGTCAAGTCTGAGGTCTGTGATCAATTTTGGTGAAACAAATACTTGAACAAATTTGGATGAGAAACCTATGGTAGCGTACCAATAATTAAAATAATTTGATAAAATAATAAATATATTTCAGACCAGATCCAGATACCATAAGTGTTTTGGATTTTCACTTCAGCTTTTCATATGTGTATAACATTATGTTTTACTATATTTATACACAGATCTAGAATACAGTAACGTTGCAATGAAGAGACCAGTGGTGATACATCAGAAGCTGAAAGGTTTGAAATCTCTCGCTGAGTCCTACATACAGGGTTCATCTGAGGCTAGGAGTAACCATTGTGTTAATGATGAACTCCTGTTGAAAAGGTGAATTCAGACAGTGGTTTATATTTGCATAAAAATTTGCGGGTCTATCTTAAAAAAAAGCTTTGGTTAAAGGGGTTGAAAAATGGTGTTGAAATATACTGGCAGTCATTCAAGTCTGAGTCTTTGTTATCTGGATTTGTAAAAGCTTCTCAATGTTTGTAGTTGTAGCGGTGCAGTCAACAGTGAAACCTGACCAATTATAGATATCTGCTTGTGATTGAAACATCTCCCAAGGCGGGGGCAACCAAGAAGTGTTAAGAAAACAAATTAGTAGGATCTACTGATTTTGTTTTTGTTGCAGTTTGACTATGGCACAGAAGACCATCAGGGATGCATTAGCTGATGACTTTGATACTCGTACGATGATGACTGCCGTGATGGGATTGGTGCATGTTAGCAATATTGAACTTAGTAAAACAAACCCTAAGGTTAGAAACAAAACGAACCCATGTGCACATAGTTATCATAGAAATAACAAATATCAGCTTACTTATAGGAAGTGAGTTAGGTCATAATGGACATGGCATACAAACTTCTAATTAATCTGTGGAATCATTAAGTCAGTTAACCACCATGCCTCATTCCATAAGGCCCTGGGAAAGCTCTTTGGTGCAAGCATTGTCATTATTAATTAAAAACAAAAATTATAATAACCTTCCTACATGACATAACCTACATGACACTGCCATTGTATGACAATCATTAATTCGCCCACCAGCCAACACTCAAGGTTGCGAAACTAATCTTCAGTTCACAGAACCAATTTATATCATTCACAGAAGGTGATAAAAGCGCGTTGTGTGCATTCTGTGGCTGCTGTAATGACGTATATTGAAGATTTGATGTCTGATATGGGAATCTGTATTTCACACCAATCTGTAAGTAGTAACTCCTGTCACAAGCTAAATATTTGGTATATTTCTCTTGTTCATTTACTGCTTAGCCAGTCATTGTTCTCATTTCGGTACAGGGGTGTTTAACATGTGAATGAATGCTGATCAATCACCTTTGTATGACTACCTAGTTCTACCTTGACTGTGTAGTTGTGGTAATTGTATAATTTATAACAACAGTAAGTAAGTAGTAGACACCCCATCAAACTGTTACAGTTAATATGTTCATTATTGAGGAGTTACTCACTCAGCAAATTGAGAGGACAACTACTCGAACTACATACATATATATGTATATCTATATACTTTCATTTCGATCATAATCATCATTCACAGATGTTCTCCCTCACATGCAAAACATTCTTGATTCAAGTGAATAACAAAAGAAACTTGATCCCCTGAAAAAAATACTTTGCCAATGAAATATATATGAAGGTATGCTTGATACTGAGCTAGCATGTTGAGGAAGGATGTTTAAAGCAGAAGGTCATATGGATCAAACGTCATAAAAATAAAAGTCAATGAATTCTCTATAAAACCAAGGCGTTTGGGACATATGATGGTTGCAGTGACCAATCAAAATTCAGTTTCCCAAACTCGTAATCAAACTAGCTCCATGGAATAATTATCTGTCTCATGGCGTTCTTTAAAAAAACTAACACCTACATTGTAATGTGCGACAACAAAATAGGGTGAATAACCTCATGCCGTTAATTAATTCATCTCACTCTTTAAAAGGGCCGATTACCCAAAGTTAGATTTGATCACAGCAACTACAAATGCTTGCAGGTAATATGATTTCTTGAATGACTTCACATGTATATATTATACAGTCTGATGTTGGAGGTGGTGATATGCAGCAGATGTCTTATATACTCGATTCTGTGACCTCATTCAGAGACAAAGTCAGAGATTTCTCATTAGGTGGAGTGGTAGCTAACGCAACTGGTAAGTATTCTCATGGAGAAATCCAACTATAATGTTTTCTGAGCTGATTTGCCTGAGAACCCAGGCTAAAATTGTATCATGGTAAGGTTGGTAATCTCTGCTAAATAAAAATGCTATTCCCTTCTGACCAACATGATGAACAGTACATATGTTATCAAAACAATGGTAATGACTGATGGTGGTTACATCCAATCACTTCTAGAAACTCCTTGTACACATATCATACATAAATGAACATGTACAGATACATAAACCTTTGTACATGCATAGCAAACCTCATGCAAGGTAAAGCATAAAAAAAATTAATTTCCCATTCTGAATTACAGCTGAACAAAAAGCAGAGATAAAAGCTCATAGAAAAGCTCACTCAAGTCTACTGACCAGCTGTGATCAACTACGCGATGAGTTATCTACTCTCGCTAATATCGATATCAAGGTGAGAGATAATCTTTGAATCCTCAAGTGGTTTTAGATCAGTTAGTAAATCTATTTCTTTGGTGGGGGGTGGGGGTATGATTCCGCAAAATCCTCACCTGACAACAAAGTATATTCACTAAAACGCTCCAACTATCATTGCTCAGCCTATGATTGGTCGAGCGAGGAGATTAATTTTACCTGTTTATTATTTACTTAACAGAACGATGATATATAATGAGACGTAGGAATGCTGTACTTACCTGAAAACATTTTCTCAATCTGATACAGCTGTGAACATTTTAATATTTTTCTTATTGATATTGACAGGATGGAAAGGGAAATAAATCGAGATGGGAGGTGAGAGTTACCGTGGGGAGTGAGACCGACACACAGGGAGAATCTGTTAAATGAAGAATGAAATAGAATGTGTATACTGATCGTAACATCAGAGGTTATGATGTGATCCAAGGTGTCACAACTTGTTATACCTAGGACTTAGTCCTCCTCTGCATACTGTTTGCCAGCATGGTTGAAGGAGCCAGAAACTTTGCTATATTGGTGTAGATTTGAAAGAAGGCACTGACAGTTCTACAATATCTTTTGCTGTGATGGTATTTTTCTGCCTTGTTAACTCTAACTGACTCCACTGAATTTATACCCGTGGACAGAATAGACCGATATAATGATTTGTGTTGAGTTACGTGCCTTACGATGGGCTGAAAACAAAGTGTGAATTGAGCCGAGATCAGGATTGGTCGTTATATTATGAGGATTTAGATGAAGTCAATTCAATGTTTTGGTACAATTGGTCCATTTCTCACATCAAACTTAAAAACACCATTATCCTGGCAAGCAATATTGGGTTTAATACCTGCATTGACTGCTAGATTCTTTATTCTATTCTTATGTCTAAATAAAAAACTAGGAAAATAATGCACGGATGATTTTTGCTAACTTACCAGACCATAACTAGTAGTAGTATGTTGTTTTATGAAACACATAATGAAATACAAAGTGAAAATAATTGCAGTGAATTAAGACATGAATATGGAAAAAATCACAGGCTTCTATTTCTCACTTAATACTCAAGTTTACTCAAATCTTTCGGCTCCAATCCAGAACTAGTCATACCATCTGAAATGACTAAAGAAGTAAGAAATTTGAAAGATGAATGAAGTCGTTCTTATCCCACTTATACACACACTTATATCATCACTTGTCTAATCTTACTTGTCGGTAACATTCTCAGCTTATACATACAAAACCCCATTCCAGATAGAACATGTTTTTGCTAATTTCAGCTTTAGTCAGTTGGCATATAGGTTAGTGTTTAGGACAAAGAACCGCACTCCTGTGGGTTCAATTCCATACAGAGCCAAGCTTTTGGACTATTTCTCATAGATATGCTCATAAACCAGAACGATCAAACTTGAGGCACCAGAGACCAGTGGGTCAATAGCTCTATGGGTAGTGTCGAAGTCTTAGAACCTCACTAGTGAGGGTTCGAACCCAAAGCTGAGCTTTTGAATCACTTCTCATCCACATCGCCAAGTACCAGATGAATTAAACTGTCGTCCCCTGAGAGGAGTGGCTCAATAGCTTGATGGGTAGTGGCTTCGATTAGTAACTCGTCCAGTGTGGGTTTGATTCCGACCTCATACATATAGGAATTATTTTAGGTCTTTGGTCCAAGTCTGAATACAGGTATGAGCATAGGTGAATCTGAAAAGGTGGACACACCGGCCAGGTGGAGAAATGGTAGTCGTGGATGGTTAGCAAGTAGGTGAGTAGGAGTTCGAATCCCGAATCCGGAGTAAGTAGCTTGAGCAGGTTGCAGCAGGTGGTAGCAGGAATCCCAAGGATGCAGCCAGAACAGCAAGAGGCCGTAGGAGAGGCAAGCAGAGGAGCAGCCAGCAGAGGGATCAGAGGCAGTCGGCGACCAAGTGCGGGCCCACTCTGGGACTTCAAAAACAAAACAAAACCGATATTTTGCCAATTTATATAATAAGTCAAACTGTGATGTATTAGCAAAATATACTCTTTGACAAGTAAGAAAGGAAAGAAGGCGTGCTTGGTAAGCGTTGAACCCACATGCAGCAACCATGCTGCTCATGAGTCCAACACCCAACCACTACAACACAGTAGCAGACATGTGTAGCTGTGATTGAAACATGGTAGGATATTTGGGCCTGTTAGCAAGGATGAAATTAAAACTAGATGCACTAGGCAAGAGTCGAACCAACAATCAGCAGCTGGACTGCTCTCGAGTCCGACAGCCCACCACTACACCACTGTAGCAGACATGAGCAGCTGTGATTGAAACAGGGTAGAATATCTGGGCCTGTTAGCAAGTATGAAATTAAAACTAGATGCACTGGGCAGGGGTCGAACCAACAATCAGCAGCTGGACTGCTCTCGAGTCCGACATCCAACCACTACACCACTGTAGCAGACATGAGTAGCTGTGATTGAAACATGGTAGGATATCTGGGCCTGTTAGCAAGTATGAAATTAAAACTAGATGCGCTGGGCAGGGGTTGAACCAACAATCAGCAGCCTGGATTGCGCTCGAGTCCAACAACCAATCACTTCACCACTGTTAGTAACATGTAGGTTGGTAATTGAAAACTAGTATGATTTTTGTGTCACTGTTATCAAGTTTGAAATAAAGGTTAGATGTGCGAATTTGAGCCTGAACTAGCAGTAGAAACCTTTCAAAAGGAGTTTAATTATCTGTGACACAATCAGCAGGAAAACACAACATGAATCCATAGTGAGTACAATTTCTTTCAACAGTTCTTTATGAGTTGAACAGATTTTAGAAATAATAACATTTTATTATAGATTTGTGATCATATGAAAATATTTTGATTGTACAGATGGAACGCTAAGTGAGGACTTTTGGCCAATTTGTGACAAGCTTTAATGCAAGTAAAACAGGAAAATATGAAAACTCATCTGATAGCATATTCATTCAACACTATTATCTTCATAATTTAACGTGTGTTATGTAGTATATAATACTAAGTATGTCAGAATGGTGAAATGTTTTATGCAAGGTAGGACAACAAGATGCTACCGGTTTCCGAACTTTTCGTTTCCAGGATTTTGAGCAAAAGAGTTGGCCTGATAAGGTAGAGCTACAAAAATAGAATGGAATATGAGAAAAACTTAATAATCAGGAACAGTGCAAGGTGAAGGCGCCGTGTGAGGGTAAAATCTGTGACAGTTAAATGGAGTTAATGAACAACAGCTTGGAGCCCCATTAGAGGTAATCATTGATATCAATATAATATAATATAATATAATATAATATAATATAATATATATCAGTGGTGGTGATACATTATCAGGAATAATAATTTTTCTCACATATTCAGGAATGTTGGACTGTAAAGGCCTGATCAAAGTTTCATTAAGTAATATTCTGTATCAAAACTAGTGTATAAAATGTTATGAGACTGCGATCTTCTTGATAGCGTCCAAGATACGGAAGATATGAGTAGTTTTAACACCAGCGTTGTGTAGCAATTCTCTAGTGAGATGAGCGACATCATTCATAGTCGTCCAGTTGTTACGTGTGAACACATCTACATACTGAGACATTGAGATAGTTAAGAGCCACGAGGCAGCGGTTGAGGTGCCTTGAGTGATTGGCTGCTGTTGCTGCTACAAACAACACAAGAAGCAGCTGGTATCATACATCACAGTTTGAGTGCAGAAGCACAGGTAATTTGACCTTACTTGGAGTTACAACCTCTACCCCTACTATATTAGGGCCAATGTATGTATCTAAAACCCACCGAAGTTTTAGGTGAATCGCAAATACACTTTACAATGAATTCACTGTGTGAGATATAAAAATTAAAGATCAGACAAAGACGGGCCACATAATTACGTAACAGGGGAAACAGTGTAGAGTAATGGAAGGTGGCGATAGATACTTGAGCGTGAAAACCGGACATGAGCCAAAAGAAAAACGCACACATGATGATTAGCCAGTGCCTAGTCTCATTAATGGAGGCAAGAAAAGATGATGGTAACACATTTGTAGATATAGCAAGTACTCCATCACGAAGAAGTCACGCACGTACCAACATACCAACATCCTGACCCTGACTAGCATTAAGAGCGACATGCACAGAGTGGTTATATAAGATAATATCATGCAAAACGTTGTGGTCAGCCATTTTTCAAAGAACGGGAAGTTTGGCTGGGAAAAGCATACAACGAACAGATCTGTCTGGCCATTATGCTGGTTGTTTTATGAGGAGAATGATTTACATCAATGTAGCATAGTGCAAACACCCCATCACCGGCAATACTGAGGCTATGGTCCTTACGTTATCTGAGCAGGCAATGTCAATCGATTCTTGACCTGCTTGCAATTTCTTCTTTCTAGGTTTTGGCTGTACATTGAATACAAAACATTGTCAGAAAATGAATTATTGCAATTAAGCTGTTCCTGCAAATGACATATTATGTGGGTCTCTTTGTAATGTGATCTGGATTCTGAACACAGTGGGCCGTAACCAGCAACATTTTAGCAGGTATTTGAGGATCAAATCGAAATTTGGAAATTACCCTCGTCCATCAGCCTTTAAGAAGCTGCTTCCCACACCAACCCCATCCAGTCTCAAGTTCTTGACACAAATTCCCAAAATAATCATATAACAATTAACAGTCTGCAATTGCATTTACCTGGTTGGTTTAATCCTGGCCAATGATAAAAAAATTAACTGTACGAGACTGCAGAACATTCTACATAGTACTACATATTTACTCTGATGACTGCTCAAACCTTGCCTCCGAAAAATTGGAACCTTGACAGACAAAGGTGGTATATTGTCAACTAGAGAGGGAGGCTCAAACTAGTGATCACACCAATCAGCAAGGGATATAATGCCACAAGAATATCCCCAATCAAATCACTTACACATCATCACAAAACAGCTGCGCAGAAAGTGAAAAAGTGCACTAAATATCTAAATAGCGAGGTCAACTGTAGATGTGAAATGGATTTAAAAGGCCATCTTCACACTTGGACTCATTCATTTTTTAGCCCAGAATACATGTAGCAGGTCCATGAGCATGACTTTGACACATGTACCTGGTTTCCTGCTGTATATATTTCGGGCTTAGGTTAGTAGGCTCTATTCTGAACCTTGCAATGTGAGTACAAGTGATGTTTTAGTACAATTAAATGATGTGGGAGCAACTACACCAATCCAAACCATTTACCTTCCTCGATTAGGTGAAACTATGGCTGGCACCTGAAATTATTATCCACATATATACTTAATAATTTAAGTGGACTGTGTCGATATGGGAGCTAGTGGTTCACTAGCTTGAGTACTTAATAGTTGCCCGGATTGATGGAAGTAGCATTTCATTATCATCACATTGTGAGAATGTGGTTGATAATGGCATTCATCAGCCCAGTCAACTTTCATGAATATTCTAAGAAAATTCTGGCTGCTAAAAGTCTATCATTTTAAATCAATGTCAAAGAAGAAAATTTACAACAAATCTAATTGATAACTTCAATTTCAATGAAGCTTGACACAGATTTAAATAGTGGAACTCTTATAATGGGTAAGATTTGAGCCCCTATGATGGGTAGGAGTGGGATAGTAGATTAGATTTAGTCACCAAATCATGCAGTGATTTCAGGGTCTACAAATCAAGTGATTATTATACCTTTTGTCTCCTCTGCAAAATATTTTAAAATAAGGCTTAACAGATTTTTTACGTTTTGGTTATTACTACTCTAGAAGAATTTTAAGTTGAAATAATCAATGGTTTCAAGTAACATAACTGAGCCGTGGGTTCCATCGCTTTACTCATTCTAACACAGACGAGCTAGCTGACAACAGCCAGATAATTTACCTGTGGTGATCTCTCTGTATTTATACCAGGGTGTCTTGGTTTTATAGCTGCGGATCTACCATGAGTAGATGACTCACGGGGAGGGGGTCTCACTAACTCCGCCTCCTCATAAGCCTCATCCTGCAAACAAAAAGTGTGAGCTATTATTAGAATCACTGAAATCATTTATCAACCACCATTTTATGATAAAGCACATTGTAACTTTCTGTTATTATTGTGAAGTTTAGCAATTTTGATCTTTAATGAGACATTGAATTCCAATCTCATACATTCATAATTTCAGTAGTAGTTTATTGATCGTTTATATGGAGGACAGTCAATCAACCGAAAACATAGAACAGTCATCGTTGTCAACCGGCGGACTGCAAATGATATATTATTAAACCAATTTTCAACTCCTATCTATGGATATCCTAATCAATTGAAAACGAAGCTCCAATGGGCACATTAAAGCCAAGTTACACGACATAGTTATGTGACCAATATCTGCGTTATAACACACTGAAGATGAGAAGTTCTTCATCTGCATAAGGATAACCGAGATCTACTCACTTCAAACTGCTCTTGTCCAGACTGGAAGACGGGGTTCATCTTGGATACAGGTTTATTTGAGCCATCTGATGTTGGCTCAACTAGCTTTGGTTTGGATAAATGTATATCCACATTGTAATACTCTGGAGTAAAAAAAGGAGAAGAGGTTGTACAATGCTAATGGTACATGGTAATATGTAATATTTGCCTTTAGCTGGAGTTGCTCTCCCTTTTGAGCTACTAGTAGAATGGGAGCAACCAAAATGTGGACAAATTGGATCACCTTGATCTAGGTACATGGTGGCACAGGTAACCACGAGCTGAATCATGTTGTTTAAGCATACAGAGTACTGGCGCACACACAAACAAACCCTTAAGGGAAATGATAAGTCCTACCTGCTTTGTTTGCTGTACCATGATGATGTAGTGAAGGAGTGGTGTTGTAATACTCAGAATGATTATCACCGTTCTGTGTTTCTGCTTTCTTCTGGCTGACAGATTTAGCTAGAGATGGGATGTCATATGTCAGGGCTGAGAGCGTATCATAGTGAAGACTCTGAGGTGAATCATACTGGTGCAGTTCTGCCTCATCAGCAAATACAGGGGGTGTATCATATATAGCCGGCAGCGGGGGCTGAGTACGTTTAGGGGCAGCTGGGCTGGTGCCGCGTGAATTCTTAGCCATGAATGATTTGGGACGGGTTTTTATTCTTGGCATGTTATCTGGTATGTCTGGAGTTGGTATTGATATTGTTGGAATGTCTGAGTAGTCCTCCCAGGTTAGCTCCGATAGAGGAGCAGCATATATATCATTCACCACAACATCTACATGATAAACACAGCGATGAACTCATTTTAGGATAATTTTAAGGTCACTACTACAGGTTGAGGGTTTTATGCCCTTGAATTACTGTAACAGCCACCATGAATACTTAAGTTTACACAAAGCTGATAATCAAGCTAGTGAAATAACAAATACACAGAGTTCTCACACATCTACCTGTATATCATACATGCTGAGGTATATTTTAGTTACTCACTTCCACTACCAGAGCTGCACTTTCTACCAGAAGAAATCGGAGTACCACCAGCGACACCCCGATATCCAGCCCTCATCTTCCCGCTGTAATAACAAGCCTAAAATTTCATACTCTGCCACATGAACAGCTGAGTTTCTAAAATGTACTCAATTCATCACAAGGAAAAGTCGATTGGTCGGTCGGAAACAGAAGACAATAAAACATAGTCACACACCGGGAAAGCAGCTATTACTTCGTGATTGCAATTGTGTTTGCAACATGGGTCTTGATAGCTTTAGGAGATGCTGGTAACTGCTTCAGGAGAAAATTAAACAAAACACTGAAAATGGACCCACCTGATAACACCTGTTTTAGCCCCAAGGTTGGTAAGCTCACATACAAACTGGCAGGTCAGATGATCCTGGAATATTGGATCGAGAGCCAAAACTCCATCTCCAATAACCATTCCGTCGTTAGACTTAACGGCTATCAGTATGTGCTGGGTAGCTAAATATGTGGCGTCGCTGAAAGATGGTCTGAGCTGTAACGAAAAGGTGTGATCGGATAATATCTTATGTTCTTGGTACCCTGTAAAACTGCCGGGAATTAATCATGTCAAGTCATGGATCTGGTTAAGGGAAGTCGTGGCCACATTTTGTTAATCTGAATCAGTTACTTGACTCTAGTCTAGAGTGACTTTACCCCCGCTGAAGTGTATTAGAGGTATTTTATGGTAACTTCCTTATATAAGAGAAGTATTTTGGAAGCAAAATGTGAGTACAGAGTTGATCATATTCTAGCTGAGCAGTACTTACTATTAGCGTCTCTGTCCAGCTCGCTGAGACATTCTCAGAATTTACTTCTTGACTCTCACAAGGAGCTAAAATCAAGATTTTATTGGATGTTACAGTCTCAATACATTGTATTCAGGAGAAAAATCTGATTGGCTGAAAACTATAAAGCTGACTGCTGCCTTCATGCCGGTTTATTTAGAAGGGTGACTCAGTATATTGTAATATCATAACATCTGAAGACACATCACAATAAAGACAAAGCCTAAACTTGTGTACTTTGTCCGCAACAGTGCCAAACTACAGAATGGCATAATAAATAAACCTCACAGGAAAACATATCTAAGTTCTACTAACCTTCTAAGCATTTACCCATGATGATGATATGATATGTGGCTGCTTTGTCACCAGTGTGCTCTGTCATCAACTGTAATCATAGAAAACTCACTCACAAGGTCTCATGTAGTTAGAGTGGGATTAATATTCTAATGATGCTCTAAATTAATTTGAAAGGAGTAGCAATACTGGGGCCACGGTCATAGTCATTGAATTTCTAAATATGTGACATTAAGATCAGTATATGTAGGAGTTGTCTCTGCCTTAATTAGAAAAAAACACAACGGATTGTGCCGAAGAATATACAAGGAAGCATGGGTCGCATGCAAGTGATTACTTACCTCACAGTTTAGTTCACTCAGTTTGATTTCTATAGGAGTAGTGATTGTATGAACTGAAGTATTAATATTCTGTGGCAGTATGCTGACAGTGAATGATGCAAATACAGGTTTGTGGTCACTGGTCATCACATCCCGCACAACACCTACAACAATGGTAAATGATACAATGTGACAACCATAGACATGTGTGTTTTGTCTATGGTGACAACCTAGAACTTTTCATTTGTGCCATCGCTGAATGTTATGGTCATCAGTTCACTCAATAAACCTGCTTTACCACTTTGCAAAGCGTGTCAAAGTGTACTAAAAAGGGATAGGACAACTCTTGGACCAAATTTTAAAAAAAATGCACGATGGTGGTGACTGATTTGATTAGTTAAATTTAGATTCAGTTGAACTCAAGTATAAGATTGCGGGTTTATAAATACCAGGACAGATTTTAAATGACGTCATACATACAACGTGGATAATCACTCACCATATGATGTGTTGGTTATTGGACAATTGGGATATGACTTCCATATTACTCTGTCACACCATGATGGAGCATTATACTTCGGCTGATCATAAAAAATAAGTTATATTAGCAGGTACTGTTTGCGCACCAATCCTACTATGGTGTCTGATCAACGATATAGACTGATAAAATAAGTTGAACATTATTATGAGAAATAAAAAAAAACAATTACTGCTATCCATTGGCTGTGCATATGAAACAATCATTTTTATGTGGAGATTTAGAAGGTATGGTTACAAAATAAGTATGGGTTCTGGTAGAACAAGGAAATAGAGACTCTAACTCCTTGGGTAGACTTACGCCGGATTTCTTCATCTTCTTGTAGTCAAAAGAGTCTGCAGAGTTTTTGTGATATCGATAGGTAGGAGGGAATGTTATACATTCCTCATCTAAAGTATAAATATAACAACGAATGTTATAAGTCTGTGGCAGGGACAGACGATGTCAGTCATCATTTTAGCATAATAAGGAGCCACCAACACACATGGTAACAGCTTTATAAACCCAATATACTCATCATTGAGTGTCATACTCACCGTAACCATAGAACGCTTTGCACTCATTGATGGTCTTAATAAGCTGATCTAGACCCAGCATCTCGTCGTACTTCTCATCAGCTGCCAGCTTCAAGACTTTCTACAACAGGACAGGATAAAGGCTGGAGGTTATAAGCTGCTGGTGACTGAACAAAAATGAATATACTTGGAAGCTGTACCTACACGTCAAGTAATGCTCACCATTTTTACATCAGTGACTATTTCCATCTCAGCATAAAAAAGGTGGATGCATTTATTGGTTTTACGAGTCAGTCTACTATTCACTACTTAGGATTGTCCACTTGCATCATGACACAAATCTTTACAGACATACAGTTACAAGAGTAAAGAGCAGTTAATTGGTAGGTTCTGAGAGCATAAGAAGCCATATACCATGGTCAGCTTCTTTTCATGGGCTTGAACTATTTCAGACAGAAGACTATATCAAAGGCTCAACATACATGACTCATGTAAACTAGATCAAGTTTGTCTGCATTTAGAGTTGCTTTCCCTCCCATTCTGCTGCTTATCAGTAGAGGGGGCGCAACTCCAAATGATGTCAAACTTGATCTAACTACTTGATCCCACCAGGGAGGGTGGGAAGTGAATATCCCACCCTCCCTGATCCCACCCTCCCTTCTTGATCCTTGAAGTGAACTTACATTATGATCTTCATCGACTCTATAATTGAGATCGCCGAACCAGAACACATGATTGAACTGATTGGTGATGTCAAAATCACTGTAAGTTTTACTGCCCACAGAATTAGGTAAGTTCTTCAGTATATCCCGAGAGTTCTGATTCCGCCTGTAACAACAAGTTACCATGTGAGGCCAGTGAACTAATGTTGATAGACAGGGATACGGTAAACTCAGCCAGCATCAATTACAAACTACTGTGCAGCTCACATATACTGCTGCAGCGAGAATGAGCTGGCAGCACCTGACTTGAGATTTGATTGGTTTGGAGTGCTGCTGTATTGAGCGTAACAAATAACTGATGTATATCTGATTCAGCCCAAGAAAACAAGGGCTCAACAACTCAGTTTGGAAAGTTTTGTGGAGGATGTAAAGGACATTAAGAGGTAACTACTCACCTAGCAGTTCTCTCTCTGTTAGCCGCGAGATGACAGCAGAGGAAACACAAGGAAGTCCCGTCAAAGTTGAATGATATGGTAGAGGCTCCTTTATTACCTAAAATTGAAAAAACTCCGTTAGGGCTTATGTGCACAAGAACATTGTATCACATCGAAAGCTTTGGTCAATACCATAAGTTACATGCATAAACATGGTTGAAGGAAAGTGTCTGAAGGATATTCAAGAATACCACAATTTGTGAACAGTTGTTCACAGTTATACTAGTTATCAAATCTTTGTTTCATACCTATAACATTAGCTACACCAGTTCTGACCACTCCCTGCTGTATATTACTTATCCTATTCTTGTATTCTGGTTTGATGAATATAACTACTCGGATCTGCCACAGAGTGCACACATCCACCTTAGAGAAGAACAAAGCACAAATGTTAGCATGAGAAAGTGACAAAATGAGAAAAGAGTATTCATGGGGTTAGGAAAACATAATATGCAGGTATACTGGACACAAGAAGTTGGTACGATAGTGAAGTCCACTTCTAGACATGGGGAGAAAACTGGTGAAATTGGCCTTACAAACTACAGCATGCTATTTTTCCTCCACAAGAAGTCCAGTTGAAGAACTATTCTCATTTATAATTTAATGGACTTCAATGAGTGATGCTTGGTGTGATAGCCTATCACCATTGAACCAGAGGCATGTGACGATAATTCCTATAGATGAAAAATAAATGCGATGAAACTAGGATGTCTTACCAGATGGAAGTCTATCTTGAACATGTTATGTAGAAGTCGTTTGACCTTGTTTACCCAGTCCCTCTCGCTGACCTTAGCCTCCTGTGTCCCGACAGCGTACACATCATGTGGTACAGAGGATAAGGCCTCTACTCTGGTCTTACCTCTACCCTGAGACTTTAACCAGTTCTGTAGACCAAGCTGTGGGGGCAACTCATTACCTGTATGTCAACAGAGATGCAGATTGAGTAAATACTAACAATATGCATTAAGCTTGAGAACTTTCCCTAGGGAATGACTCGTCTCGTCAGACCTGAATAAAAATGTGAACTCTTTACATAATAAAACATTGCATTATAATGATGTTCGGCTGGCAAATGATTTCGTCAAAATACGAATTCAGCCAGGCCTTCTAATTAAAGCCATAGTATGATTGTTATATTTTTAATGTGCACCTGTTCAACACATACACACAATGCCAATATAAACTGACCCATGTACTTGAATTGTAAATTGAGAATATAAAGTTTAAATGAAATGCGCAAAAGCTCAAACCAATGTGATCTACCTTATGAATATGGGAAGAAAGCTATAAGTTGAAAATTTTCTCTGATGATCTATTTTCAAGGTTTTTGAAGTATTCCCCATAGACTTAATATACTACTTAATATACTACTATATTAAGTCTATGGTATTCCCAGATCAGTAGGACTTGAAACCGAACAGGTATATATACTTCTTTTATTTTGTTCCAAAATTTTGAGGAGTTGTCCCCTGATTAATAGAGGATATGACTAGCGCTCGAATTCAGTATTCAATTGATTTAAGTGTTACGGTGATTTAAGTGTTTTGAGTGATTTCATAGCTTACCCATATTCCAGGTGCCACAGAAGACAGACAGTGAATCAACCTCGGCTTGCTGTGAGTGTACCTTCTTCATCTGTTGTATAAGCTGACAGAAGTGCTCTCGCTGACGGATATCATCAAAGTAAAATCCTTCCTTCCTACGACCTTCTATTACTATCTCCAATATACGAGTGTTCTTTGTTGATTTTATTACCTGGGAGACTACAATTTTAAATGTTGCATATTAATTTATTGCCTATGTTTAAAAGATCCTCAGGGGTTAGGTAGATGGAGAACATATGATATTGTTGGTGTAGAGCTTATGATTGCGACACAGAATTATCTTGTTTATTAATAATTTGTTGATACTAATGTTGGTCAATAATGTAGATTGTAGTGGAGACGTTTGAATCTTGTAAGCTGATTCGGGGATCCTGGTGCCTTGCGAACTGAACTAGATTCAAAACCTTAAAGATGTTGCCGTTAGGAAGTGACAACCTATTAGTCATGTAACATCCATATCTGGGTCGAGTGTACAGTAATATAAATTAAATAATCATTTACGACACCTACTCTTATCAGCAGAGAATTTGTTAGTATCGTCTAATTTATGCGATGAGCTTTCTTTCACAATATATAGAAATCCTTCATTTATGTCAACTTCTAGAGTGAGGCTTGGATTGCCGCCGACACCCAGTATAGCTTTGTTAACCACCCTCACCTGCAAATAACACAAGATAGGAAATAGAACTAAGGAGACGATTATTCCCTTAGACAGAAAAAAATGGTTATATACTTTATATACTTGGTATAATATACATAATTTGATCCATCAATATTTGGAGAAAAGTGGTGTGGGAACATACGTCCCTCCGTTTTAACTCACATAATAACAAGATAGTACATAGATAGCCCGGTTGGCTTGATTATCATGCCTTATCTGAACAATAAGTAAAAGACGTATCAAGTAATCAATATGGAACGGAGGAGTTGAACATAGTACGGTATGATACCACTACTAGATCAAGGTATGACATGCTGCAAATGTATTTGAGGAACTGTATTAAAATAGCACTCTTGATGAGTACAATGAGTGTTTTATCAGTGGACAGCCATCGTCACACGCAATCACTAGACGCTGATAAGAGATAACTCATATCTACTGTTGCCTCAGCTAAAGTTGGGAGAGCCAATCAGAATGATGCTTGTAAGCCACATGTTCTGGCTCGGAAAATGATACTCCATTGTGGTTTGAGCCATAATATCAACTACTCACAGAGAATCGCATATCAGTTGTAACACTATCTATCTGCGAATAGATTACAATTTGTGGGTTCATTGAAAAAAATAATTCAATGTTTGCACTTCAGCATCTTTGCTGCACAAATTTTGGATCAACTTCAGCAAGTTTATGAAATATTGGAGAAGGCGTAGACACTTTACCTCAAAAACAGCAATTGGATTTTTTGTTTTTGATTTTGATTTGATAGCTAGAGGGTCGATATTAGAGTATCCACTCATTTGGTTGTACGAGTTTACTGTCTCCATTTCCAGAGTACACAGTTCCTGTTTTGCGGTCGATAGAAGGCCTACTAGAGTATTGAATGAGCTTTCACTCTCAATATGTGCTGCTTTCTGAAAGAAAGAAAACAATGTCAACTATCATCAAATACCCTAGAAGGGCGACCTTATGTCAGCTAACACTAAATTTTGGCTAGCGGAGGTTGGTAAATGTTGCATCCTCAAAAGTAAAGTAAAGAGCGAGACACAAAACATAAGGAAATCATGTCAGTACATAAGGCATGAGAGAGCATAAGTACAATACATGGCAGTAGATCAAGCTCAAAAATTGATAAATGACTGCATGTCACAACATATCATTTGAAAATAACATGCCATACCAGTACCAAGGATTTCCTGCCAGTACCTACCCTCTTAGCAGGCTCAGCTCCAGGTTTAGCTAACACATCTCTCAAGTAATCCACCTTTTGTAACAGCTCTGTCAATTGCCTGAAAGATGTAGTATATATAGGATTAAACTGAGATAAGAAGCTGCTGTACTTTAGCTGTCCACAAACAAGAATGTGTCTCAATACACCGCTGCCAAACAATCCCAACGCTGGAATATTTATTAGTACAAGTAATTGAGTGTTAGAATCAAGCCAATAACTTGACCAATCAAAGTCTTTATTATTCCCCTCGGGAAATAGTGAATCAACTCATTTCTAAAAAAAATAGTTGGTGAACACAACGTTGCACTACGCAACATATTCTAATTTAACATCGTGATCTTCTATCAATTTAAACGAAATGACATCTTTTACCACTAAGCTAAGGAGTATAATTGTAACGGCCGGCCGTGAGAGGTTGTATGAGCAATGTCTGACCACCTATGGCTGAATAAACTACCAATAATGCAGAAAAAACCCAATTAATGAAAGCAAATGATACATTGTAGGTAAGACCTCATCCTTGAGTGTCTATTTGCAATCATCCCCATCATGCTGATACTGTATTTAACATTAATGACCTGATTGCCTGCCGCCGTCTATTTCCCTCACAACTACCCCCTCTCCCCTATAGACACTAAGGATACCGCAGTAAGAACAGAGTGTTAGTACTGACCTTCTAATTGTGTTAGTCTCATCATAGAGGAGATGTTTGAGACGAGTGAGATGATTGGAGGAGAGACGGGAATCTTCTTTATGCATATCGAGACAATCCGGCACAAGGTTCTGATCTACATAGTGCTGAATCTTCTTCACAAACTCTCCACTCACTCTACCAACAAGTGGAAATAAAGTGATGAGTCAACTGGCCATTGTGATAGTCAACATAACGCTCACAGTAACAACGATGTTTTAGTAACTAAATTATGATATCATTAATTTTATGATCTATAAATCTTCTTTGATTTTTGAGCGGGATTCTGCAGCAAGAAGTGTCAACATTCAACAGATCAATTTTTGGGTCACGGTTGCTCTCTATCTCGGTTCCACAACTTGTTAAGTTCTGGTGTGGCCGATGGGAATGATTCAATAGAAAGGCGTGACTGAGTACTGAGAGTGCCTCACCTCGATTGGTCGGTTTTCTGCATCTGTTCTGAGTAGAATGAGTGAATCTTATTAGACATAGTATCGGCTGTCGATGTTAGGCTTGTAGTAATATCAGGCTCAGAGTATATATGTGAGGCAGTGCTGTTACGCATCACTAGGGGTGGGGGTAGGTCGATATCATCTCGGCCTTTAATATACTTGTGATCGACGTATGTCTCATCCTCTGTCAACAAAGGAGAAGAAATCAGAATGCATAACGTCCTCATTCCCAATGTGAAAACCAGTTAGATCTTCTAAATACTGAGGATTGGTGTTTTTGATGGGGCACATGTGCCAAAGAGGGATGTACAGCCTCTATCTAACCCAACCACTCTGCACCCCTGAGGTAGTAAGTTAGCTTCTCGTTACTTCTTATGACACATAGGCCGATGTGAGGCAGACATAGTCAAGCAGCGGTTTTGACTTGTGATGTTTATTACGTTACGTTGTCTCTCAGCCACATGAATAATGTTTGGCAAAATAATCAATTCAGCAGTAAACTATTTGGTTTTAATTTCCCACCCATAATAACAATAATTAAATGAAACGGAATAACAATTGTATGGTATTTCACTTTTAATTGGTCATCTTGTTTATCAGAGTTTGGCAACTGAAAACATTGTCACAGACAGTTTCTTTAGCAAAATACAGTCTATTTTCAAATGCTTCAATTATCATTGAAAATTATATTACAATTACAGTTTAGATTGTTTCACAGATTTAAGTGTCTAGGTACACAGAAGGGAAAAATCATTGGCCATCATAAGCAAAATTCATCATATCCTAAGTTTGAAACTTTCAAAACATCTAATTACCAACAAATCACTTTAAGTAAGTATTTCCCTCCAAGCCTTAGATCATAAGGGTTAGAAGTAAATTAATACAGAACTAACAGTAAACACATTAACATGCAACAGGGCATGCTGTACAATTCCACAAACTATACAAATTTATATCGGTGTAAACAATAAAGGTAGTTTACAACTGGTATACAGTCTTACCTATCAGCACCCCCATCCTAGACTGAATAAATAAATTATCCTGTATACGCCCCTGTTGTGTCCACATGGTGATCAACCCTGGTTCAAGAACTTATCTCAAATGCATGTAAATCCAGAAAAAAAAGAACATGCAAGTTGTCCACATGGACGTTTGACTTTCTCGATTGATTGCTAGCTGACTTATGATTCTTGGATTGGCCCTAGAGAATTCTGATGACTTCTTATATCACTTGGGGTCATAAACTCTGATAAAACAATTTCACCAGTATAATTGATTTAAGGGGACTAGAAAATGCAGTTCGAACTGACATATCACTAGCGATAAAATTTAGGTATAATTGATATTCCAATGGTTTGACGTGATTTTAGATTTTATTTTATCAATTGGCCTCAAGGAAGTATTCAGATTAATTTAATGGACAGGCTTTCTCTATTTATTTTGTATTGATAAGCTTAGGAGGTGAGGGGGGGGCTGGGTCCCCCTACCAACTAAGCTTGTCAAGGCAGGCAGTTTGTTAATATGAATTTCTATTTGGTGCTGGTAGAGATTGTGCTCACAGTCTGGATTGAGTTGAGATGACTTCCTTGATTTTGTACTTGTGTCTTATGACAAATTGAAATAACATTCCATGTAAAACTTCTGATCTGATTGGAAGCTGACTTAGTATAAGCTATTCAAGGTTTTCTTAGTTGTAAAATTTTACTTCCTCCTAGCAAGGCATTGAATAAGCACACTAACCAAATACACTTGTATATAATGGCATGACTTATGCATTCATCGTAGCAGAATTATCGTAGCAGAATTATCACGCTTCATGTTATGCTAATTCTAATTGCTAGAGTAAGAATACTACCCATCCAAACCATGTACTAACCATAACACCACTGGCCAGAGAATCCTTACTTATGATAACCGTTGAGGGTGAGAATCCCTATAAAACCATTATACAGGAAAACTACTGTATCGATAACAGTTAGTTATAATCTGTATAATTTAACCTATACTCTTCCGCAGCTGTCCTATACGACTTACCGGATTCATCGTCAGACGACTCTGTTCCATCGGGACGTACTCCTCTAATTAGAGATGTCTTCAGTCCGTTATGTGACAACTTAGATAAGTACTGCTCGATCAGCTCACCGATCGTACTACATGTACGTACTGCATTATTAGATGTCGACTATGAGAGAGGAAGAGGTAGATCAAAATTAGCATAGGGTATTTATCACAGAGTTACAATTTAGCAGCAAATTTTCAATAATCTGTCAATGAAAGTCCCTTTGGTGGCAAAACTAACGCAGCCTGTACCCCAAGCCCTTCTAAAAAGCTGTCAAATCTCACAGGTACCCCAAAAAATGATGATTATCAACTGCAATGAAGGTGTCCGTTAATTTTCATGCAACCTCATTGAATAAGACATCCAAAGGACATTTAGGAACCGCAATGAGTCATTTAAATATGAAAATGATAACATCACAGAGTAAGGATATATCCTAACTCTGTGATAACATATTTTATGCTCATTCCTGTGATAGCACAAGTCTCAAATACTTTGAGTCATGAGAAATTATTATTATGTGTGCTGTGTCAAGTATTCATTGACAAAGTATTTCAACAACTGGATTTGTGGTTTGATGATTATGTCAGGAATAAAAATAAAGTCATAATCTGTTTCTGTGAAAAGCTATAACATCAGGGTAGGCGATGGCAGTATTAAGTATCTTTGGGATGATATCACTGCCTGTGATAGCAGGATCTACTAAATGAAATCTATCTGTCAGCCTCACAACCTGGCAGCATATGGTAACGATATCTACACTCTTTGGCTGACTGACCAACTTTTATTGCAAGATATTCAGTGACTTTACCCCGATACATCTACATCTTATCATGGCTCTTATCAACTTACCTCTACATACATCTTCTTTCTTTTATCAGTTAGAATCCTGTATTGAAAGACAGTCATCTTATGCCTGTCAAAAAGATCAAAACACAAATCCTCAGAGTAAATACTGGCCGCCATTTCTAAGATTACATGAGTATCAAACTAAAGCAAGATAAGAATCGGATAAATATTTCTCAAGTAGAAAATTCTTTACAAGACGAATTTTCTACTTCCTCCATCTTTTATAGTCATGTAAATGTAATCTCTTGAGTAGGAGCATAATAAGCTGCAAAATTGCGCAGGTAGTATTCTCAGTTTGTAAAACGCAAGGTAAAGGATACCTATATGACATGGCCCTTTACTTTGATATGGTTTGGCTAAATACTAGGATTGAGCCACAATAGTCTGAAGATAATTTAAGTCAAACTTACAGCAGACAGAGAATGTAGACGCCTGAGTTTGACCCGCTATCTCGTATAAGAAAACAGCCATCTCGCCCCACTGCTTTTAACCTCTGTTCTGCTTCGACTCGGTCTATTTTCTGATGATAATATGGGCAGTCCATGATCACTGCGTATTGTGAGAACCTCTTGCTAAAGAATGTTGAGTAAACTTTTAATGAATTCGAGAGGAAGGTTAATAGACGATAGAGCCAAAAGCAATTCTGTCATCTAATTTACAGTATGATAGGAAAGTATATGTTTATGTAAGACTCACATAAAAGAAGTCAGAATATATTTACTCACATTAACTGTCTGCTGTTTATTCGCCTGACTGAGGCTGATCTGATATAGTTCATATATGTCCCATCATCGTCGGCTTAGCTTCCAAAATAAAATTATCCACACCTCCAATACTACTTCCTTCTTGATCTTATACCGGGCTGAGAATGAGGACTTATTCTTTAACTGCTTCCTAGTAAGATGAAGGAAGTTACAAAATAGCATCAATGCGATATGCGGCGATATGAAGGTTGCCAACATGTCCATGAAGTACAGCTGATTAGCAGGATGAGTCTAATTATGAGCCTAACGACCGCACATACACACTTTTATTGAGGTTTTCTGAATTGAAGATCATCATCGGAAACAAGACAATGCAAAAGTCGAATGTCAATCCTATCTCACCCATTATACACACCCAATTTGCTATGTCATGGACTAGGAGTAATCTGGCTTTGTATGCTACGCCTTGAAATGATGAGGCACCGGTTTAGCCTGTCTGGCAAGAATATTTGTCAGGTGAGAGGAAACCGTATGCATAAAAAAACACATGCATTTATACTTTGCCAATGAGTCCATGACTGATGCTGTTGATCATGGACATTCGCCAAACGATGTGCTTGCTGCTCTTGTAAACATGCCTATGGAAGGGGGAGGAGAGAGCTTGTTAAGTCTTGTGTTCAAACTCACTAGTTGACAGTTAAAGCCTGTTATGATATGATAGATAGATGGGAAAACAGTGGATTTATAGTATTTTGTAATGTGCTCTTATGCATGTCTGTCCAATGCACTGTACTGGAGCTGGCTGCAATTCCTAATCTAAGGAGTGAGTCAATACAAATGCAGAATTCATATGATCACTTATAGGTAATAAAATAAGGACATATATCATTAATAAATAATACTATACAATGTCTAGTCCACTCACCAACCTCACTTCAGCCTGCAAAAATCTAGTGATTATGTAAGAGCAATTCTAGAGAGATTTTCATAAGACATTATTATGCTAGTAACCGGCTCTCTTAATTTGGCTGTCTTACCTTGTTATGCCTGATCAGATATCTGGCTTGTTGTTTGTAAACAGATCCTTACTACACTACACTACACTCATCATGCTTGCTGCTTTTTGCTTCCTACTTGTGGACCAGCTCCCGCACTATTCGTAATTAAGAAAATCCAATGATATGGAGGGACAGGTATATCTATGCCCAAGTGTTATGCTCAATTCTTTTAGGAACACTGGTAGTACATTAGTTGACTCGTTAAGAACGGGAGCACAACTCCAGTTCATGGCTCTTGTTCGTCCTATACGACTCTTCAAGAAGGGAGTTTGGAGTATGGCCCAAACTCCTGCTTCAAATTACCATAGGTGTGATCCACACACCCTGATGGTATATCGTCAGTGTCGTATCGGAAGCTTGTGCAGTTAAGGATGCCAAACATCGGGAATCTCACACAGCACATCCAAAACACTGGGTAGACTGGATGGATGGCACTGAGGAGAAAAATGTACTGACTAATACCTGTTAAGTGATTTAGCACTGTCCAGTTGTCTGTGATGGGGTTAGTTACTCTTTGTATTGCCTAGAAAGGATCAAAACAAATAATTTCGTAATGTCTTACACATGGCCAACACAGGTATATATGTTTTTGTAGTCGTTCGATTTAGCTGCAGAAAACAGGATCTGATCATCATTGAAGACAAAGGAGTAGGTATCTGTTGTTTGAGAGTGCAATTGAAAAGACCTTAAAATAAGGTGAATTCTGCAAACTAATTGTTGGTTTACTGGTTTTGCACTGTATAAAGGGCAGTTACATCACCATGTTTGATGATTTTTGTAAGTGTATGTTTGTGAAAAAGTTATAAATAGCGATATATTATATTATACTATACCAGATCTCAAGCAGGACTTCTGTGAAATAGGCGGAAAGCTTCAATTAATAGTTTATCACAGGTATATTTTAGGTGTTGATAAATTATATTTTGTTATCAAATAAATAAGATACTGTTTGCAAATAGTATGATTGGAAGTCAAAGATAATCGGTGAAGCGTTAATATAAATGTTTAATTTATTATAGTTATAGATTCATGATCTGCTATGACATGCTAATGCTGAATAGCTGCATGTTTTCCTCATGCAGTTGATTTATCTTCAATTGCAATACAACATGTTGGGAACTTCTTGAAAGAAAACCAAAATTTTTTACGATAAATTGTTTTTCAATTAAAGTTCAGAAAATAATCAATTGTTTTGGTAAAAAGGTAATGGTAGTGAGTTGAGCATCTTGGATAAGAGTCTATAGATAAGTTTTATGAGCCTCATACAGATTTGTTATCAGTTGGCATACAAAAGGACGGAGTGGTGGAAAATGACAACAGAGAATCTAAACTGCTGAAAAAATTCAGCTGATGAATATTGTCAGCCAGGGCAAGAACACATTCAGTGATAAAACACACTTAGATCGAAAAAAAGCAATCACTTCAGCTTTTATGTGCAGAAGACTTTCTTTCTTAGGCTTGTCTTGGGATCCATTGAAAAAAGTTTTGGAGTCCATCTTCAATATAGCCTGCCATGGCTCAAAATTTGATAATAATAAGCAAAAAAAAGTGTTAGTAGAACAATGATTGCAGACGCAGAGAAAACCTGAATAAATTACCATAAGTTACACATTGAGCAAGTAAACATACAAAATCAAGCAGAGAAAAATTGATCTGTAGCCAATGCTAAAATCAGATGTGTAGCTTACTATTGCTGGTATGAGTGGATAGAAGAATGCTTAGGAGAACAAACCAGCCATCTCCAGCGATGGGGGTGTATGTAAGCCTGCCTTGAAACTTCAAGTTCAAAAATCACATGGATCCCAGTCTACATAAGCGTACAAGCTTTGCTCCCTTTTTCATCTCCCTCTTTGATTGTACCAGCATTACCGTTCCTCGTCTGTTTGTTTGCTTGGAGAACCTAAAGACACAGATCAATATCACTTCTATTGTCTGTTCTCACCATTTTATATTAAATAATACCTTACGCAAAGAGATGTATTACTGCCAAATTACGCATAGATAGAATATATAATAGATATGTATGCAATCGAGAGCAAATGCATGAATCAAATGTTCATCAAACAACAATAACAGCAGATAACATGAATAAAATGTTAGTAGTATAAAATACTTTTATAACATCAAGATCATGCTATTTACTATCAAGGTAATAATAAATATCAAAGTTTGGTCCTCCTTGACAGAGAGTACACAACTCCATCCCTGTGACTGACTTTGTCTAATACATTGTGTTGCTATATAAGATATGACTATCGTCTCAACCAGTTAGCATAACATGAGGGTTTATTACTGATGTGAGATAAGTTGATATATTTATTACCAATGAAACTGCCATGCAAAGTTTGAAAATGTATAACATACGTAATACATTGAAGCTTCTGAAGTTAGTAAAGAGAGTACCCCGCACCCTACACTGTTAAACAAAGAATATCAGGTTTGATGTCGGTATTTAAAGGCTTTGCAGTGATGTATGGACAGAAAACACGCTCGTGACTAAGGATAATCGTAATCTTGTTACCATACACATGTATCTGTCATATATGACTGCATAACCGATTAAATGCCTATGATTAGATATATGAAGACCTGGACAAAATCAAAGAAAGCTCGAAAGATATTTGTGCAGGAGGCAGGACAAGCAATCTGATGTGAGGTACAATGAAATCAACAGTGATCTGACGAGCAAAAATCAATGTGAGAATGAAATGAAAAAAGTGTTGCGGTTAGCAATAGTCCAGAAATATGCCACAGTTTAGCTCAAGCTCTATGGATCTTACAGCAGTTTGGGGAGGCGGTTTTTTATTGTTTCCAAACTGACGCATGACAACGTCAAATGGAACATAGCCACCATTTTTGTTTGAATCTCTTAACAATCTGCTGTCGTCTTCACCAAAGTACCAAACATAAGCAAAGTCTTCTCCGCTTTGCACGGTAGACAAAGCCGTCTCAAGGCGCTAAAGAGAATACAATTTCGTAAACAATTTAGAGATGAGTGAAAACACTGAGTGGGAGAGAGTCAATTCAATCTTAATCTCAGTTACCAAATACTATTTCGGGTCTTTTCCAATTGTTTTTAAAATCCATAATCTTAACTAGTTGTTCTACATTTAGACTGGCTGGCACTGCTGGATTGTAATTTGATAGACATGAGACATGCTTTAACCATGAAGCAAATTCTCAATGAAGTTTGGTAGAAGGCAACAAAATCAAGCATGCAGGATGAAATCAGACTCATAAAGTTATTGTAACAATATTGGAAATTCTGAATGTACAAAATAATTTGTGACAGATGCGTGCATGGCAGTAATCACATAGAATATAGCATTGTCTTACATCTACATCGGACGTATTTTGACGTTCTTTGAGAGCCTTTTGCCCAGCTAAAATCTGAAATTCATAGAGAGCAACTATAATGTAAGCAAAGGACGAATGTGAAGAGAGGATGATCCCATAGTACAAAGGAGTTGAGCATGACATCTGATAACAAGTGCCCTGCGAGACATGCAGTAACGGAAACATAAGAATGACAAAACAGCGATCTCTCTGAATAAGGACATCAAGTAAATATAAAGCCAAGTTATTTTGTAAGCAAAACCAAAACAGCCACTTTGTAGCAAGCGAGGAAAAGCAAAATGTTGTGAGAAGTATGATCAAAGCGTAAACAACTCTAAAAAGTCTTTGTATGATTGGAGAGGACATGGACAACCTGTGAGGATTGGGATGGTTCTTGACAAGGTTTCCTATTCTATGGTAATATGGTACAATTTAGATGTCTATTAATATGTTTGTGTTGTGAGTGACCCGTAAGCTAGGTGATTTGGATAGCTAAACAGATCGTAACAGAATAACAAACACAGGTATGTGCTGAGAAAGTAACAATGTATACTATTACTGTGTAAAGTTGGTATCTAGACAGCTAACTCTTGACACAAAATTAAGACAACACATACTGTTTTATGGGACCGATATTATCAAATCAAACTAAAATGTGCAAAAATCAGTCACTGGGACATCAAACTCATCATCAACAAGGAAAATAGTTTCCCTAATTTGAGTTCTACAGCTCTCACTGCCAGTTCTACATAATTGTATCTTTTTTAATTTGAGCCCATCAGGATTCATTTAAAAAAAAAACCAGTCAAAATTGGAAAAGGCACACTGAAACTCAAATCCATCTTTAGGACATCGGAGCAGCCTTTATCCGGAATTTAGATTTCTTAAACTACAGACTAATTCTCAACTCGACAGTGGGGGCTACATTACAGGAATCAATCACATACACATTTAGCACACACAAATGTACAGAATCGGCAATCAATGGAGAACAACTCTGAGACATCTTCTCTTCAAAACTATATACCTCTGACTGAGCTAACTCGTGTAAACTGAAATGTCATGACAACAACTAAAAAAACAATGGTGCAGAGCCATGGAGTTTGTTCTAAATAGCTGAGGATTAATACATGTTAATAAACTACAAGAAATGGAAAATTTAAGGTTTTGACTACAATGAAGAAGCATGCCATCTTTAATACTGGCAGCTTCGACTATAACTAATGTGAACAGATGTACTACTTTTATGCTTGCAGGGTCATCACATCACAGACATAGAAATAGTTAGCTCTCCCATAGAAACCTGATACTAGATGTCTATGGGTAAGATGTCTCAAATAGACATTTAAATGTTCATGCCAAATCCTTTATCAACAATTACCTGATTAAGAACAACAGAAGTTCGGCGGAATGTTTCACCGCTGCTTGCCCCCGCCTGAACGATGTTGTTTACGGCAGAATAAAATGGTTTAAATGTTTTATCCATGTCAGATTTCCCATTCCATTCCTCACACAAAAGCTGTAGTAGAGAAATCATGAGAGAAAATGATAGTCAAGCGTGCAGTAGAGCCGGCGTATAAGGGAGTGTGGGACCTATATCACTACGCTTGACCAATCAACAAATGCTCTCTTCGCCACGTATTATTCTCTAAAGCTTAAGATAGATACTTATATAGTATGAACCTCTATTTAGCGTAAGCCAATCAGAAAGTTTTGTTGATAAGGTCAGGTGTAGTTGCATATAGAAAGCTGCGTTGATGTATTCAAACATCCAGCCACAAGCTGTGTGGCCGGTTTATATACCTTCGTAAGAAGCTTTGCCCTAGTTTTGAGTTTGATACCAGTGCTATTTGCCACAGCACTCACAGCTCTATAAAAGGGTTCATATTGCTGCTCTGCTTCAGGCTTACTGCCCCAGTCTTCACAAATTTGCTGCAAGTATATCACCAGGAATAGACTATGCACAACTATATATAGATCGCAAACATTATCAAGTGAATCATGTATTGTTTGGTAGACTCTATTTTGGAGCGGTCTATGCTATTTAGAAAGTTGACGTAGCATTCAAGATTGTATTTGTCAATTCAAGAAGATTCAAAACCAAGTCCAGTTCAGCGGCCACTTTCTTTATTGAATGTCAAACAAAGAGGTATGTTTTGCTTGAATGCTTTGAGGCCTGGAACAAGTTACTTTCCAATTTTACTCATGGACCATTTTTTAAGACATTTATTTTTCAGACCAGGGATGTTACCTGTAGTCGCTTTTCCTTCTGAATCAGTCTCTCATATTTTCTTTCAAGGACAACAAAGTCTGATTTCAGTTTGCTTTCATCTACTGATATTCCAGCTTTGAGGCTGAATGATGTGTCCCGACGGTTAGCTTGTGATGTCTTCTGCATCTGTTCCAACTGTCGTAACTCCTAAACAAACAGCAAGATAGTGAACAGAAAGTTACGAAATAAAAATGGAGCATGATGTCTGCTTAGATAGCTTCTATAGTGAATATAGTAAAATCTAATCCTTGAGGGACTAATCTAGAGTTTGGACACTCGTAAAGGGGTTTTTAAAAGATAATATGACGGGCAAGCAGCAAGATACAATAATGGGATTCAGTGTCAGTGACAATGGTAGAGATTCGAGTAGAAAAGTCTTACTTTGGTAGACATCTTAGCTAGTTTGGCATCATTAGCAGATTCTGCCTGTAAACCGTACAGCTCAAAGGTCACATGACCAGATAAGAAGAAATCTATCCACTCCTGTGTTATAGATGGTATCTTCACAACCCTAAAAAATGTGTGGATGAATGAAAAGTCTTCATAGAAGTGAAAAAACACACTCTACGCTGCTTTTTCAGAGGGCAGCGGTTGTAACAGGGAAGGTGAGAATTTTACCACGCATCGCTGACTGATGAGTAAGGTAATATAACAAGTGTTCTTTGGTCCTTGTCGTTGTTATCAACATTCCACCACCTTCGAAGTATGATGGAATGGCAACAACAGAAGCAAGGACCAAAGTCTAACCACTTGACCCTATGTACATCTAGAAAACAATTACGGTTGTTATGCCTCATAACATAAGGCATAAGGTAAGAGATAACACCAAAGCAGCAACTATATATATAAAACAGAAACTCACTTGCTGTGTTTGAAGTCTGGGTTCAGCGTTCCTTTGATCATTTTAGTTTCACAGAAATCTTTCTCGTTTAACATTTTGTATTTGACTTTCAAGCCTTTAGAGAATCTAGCTTTGTCTACTTTTGCGCTGATGATCTCAATCTGCAATGTTCAACATTTAGTAATGTTTCAGCTGCTTATTGGCTGGCATGGTCACAATAATACTCTTGGTTTCACAAAACTCTGCCGATTCAATTGCTTCAAACTGTTAACTGATTTACATTCAATAGGTCAAAATGTACCTTACATAGCATCAGACTTATGAGGACACTTTGTCTCGTTGAGAGAATATTCAAAATGATCAGTTATGAGAAAATTAAAGTCCTAAAGACTCATAAACTGTGACAAGTGCCATCACAGAAAGAGTTTAGGTTTAGTTGTTCTATCAATAAACCTTGGCACTCAAGTCAGCAGGAAATAAGTTTACCTTGAAGTTGAATGGTTTGCCACGTAATTCCTCAGCAGCCTCGTCGGCTTGACTTGAGGCGATCATGTCCAGGTCCTGAATGTCTTTACCATTAGCAGTGCATGGCGTGACGTACAAGTCTATAATACCTTCATCCTGCCCCTTGTAGTCTTTCACTGGTGCCTGGTAATCAAAATCCATCGGGAAACACAGGAAGGACAAGTACATGTCAGTGGTACCTGCAAAAAGACATCAAGACTAATAATGTATGTGTGATATTGTGTGAATCATGTGTGAGCATGATTTTTTTATGGGCTAGAGACCAAGGAGGCAAGTAAAATTATAGAATATTGCGCTGATTCATGATGACAGCCAATTTGCCAGTGATAGAAACGGCATACCATGCAAAATGTTCAAAACAAAAAGAAAAGTCTTCATTATTTGTTATTAACAAATTATTTATCAAGCATTTATGGATGATAATAAATGATCAATACATGCTTGATAAATTATGATATATGGATGTGTACAGTTAAAGGGCAACCAAGGTTTCGCAGCAATGCATTAATGGGTAGCAAATAATGTGCTGGGCAGCATCAGCTTTGTGCATTACGCGATGCAAAACTCAAAGTAGTTGCTGACTCTAAGCTGGGTAACACTTCAGTTTAGGGGAGGTTCCAAGACTTTGCTGTAATAATTATAGAGCACAGGCTAAATAATAACAGGAACAGGAAACTGCTATGTGGTATTCTCTTTTAGCTGAGTTTGAGTACCTGATGGAAGAAATGTTTCACAAGAATTCTGGCTGAATAATCATCCGAATTATATTTTGTCTTTTTCCCCATGCAGAAGGTGCAATCTGCTATTAATCAACGGCCATCAATGAGAAGTTGTTTGAAACCTTGGTTGCCCTTTAAATAGCCAGTATTAATACGGAGTTGTCTTCACATATTATTTTCGAGGCTTTCAGTTAAAGATGGGCCAATTCATGAGAAAAATCCAGGAAAATTAAACTAACCAATCAGCACATCCTCTGTCGGCTCCCAGAAGGGATCATCATCATCTTTAGTTTTAGACACATCCTCTCCATCTAACCAGCTCTGGTACATCTCCTACAATCAATCACACCAGATGGTAGGTAAGCTAAGTCTTGGGATGGGCGGACATCTCACAGATGTCATTTTAATAAACGGTGAATACATCCAAATTGATAAAATCTCCAATATTCAATCACGCCTAATCTCTCTCCTCCATCATTCATAGGAAGAAATAACTTCAGTACACTTATTGTTTTCCTTGTCACCCCATCAATCAGCTGACACAGTGCACAGACACAACTTAAAGAAATCAAATACAATACAATAATGCTCCTCAGTATATCCCATAAACATACTAACCTGCATGATGTAACGTCTGTTCATAAACTTTCCTCTCTCCCACAACCAAGTATTCTGATTCAACAAGTTCTTCATCTTCACCATCACACTAGAAGAAAGCAATCAGTGGTGTTGTTTTATTATTAACGACAATGATTCTTCGATGAAGCTGAGGTCACATATCTTTATTGCCACAAACATTGGTTGATACAATTTTTATTGTTTAGGTGTGGTATCAAATCGTCAAGGCAAGGACATACAGGGCATACAACTTAATATCTTTGGATGATATGCTGATGATTGGAATGTGTTTTATGACATCAATGAAAATTGAAATCGATAAACTGTTTCGTATCTGGTTGAATCTGCAGCTGCTTTTACAAGAACTTAAACGTTATCCTAGTGCATCATCTTTCTTTGGAGTGTTTCAATCAATGTTAAATCCGTTAGCTATCTCACACAATGGATTGATTCGAAGACAGTCGCTGTGCCTGCCAATAAATCTCATATGGAAGAAAATTGACAGGGCCTTGATTGAAACACCTCAACCTACTAGCTTATTTCCCTGTGTAGCAAATAAAAGTTTTTGAATCAAAACCTCATGACAATGAGATTTCTTTCAGTGGACCGGTTATTAGTGTACGATAAATATAATATGGCACAGCACGACAAACAAGAGCATAAGTCATGGGCCAACCTGGTAGGCAATAGTTCCAGTCGTGGTCTCTTGGACCTTAACTGCCCCAACTTCAACAGTACATTAATTAATTGATTAATTAATTGGACAGAAAATAAATTGGATAAATTTCATATTTATAAAAGCAGCAATTGAGCTGTGGTTGGTAGCAACGACAACTAGCTTTCAGGAGACATTCACCACTGATGCCTCTCAGGAAGGCCTATGATTTTAGCTGTGGATGATCATAATCACTAGCCACAAATAAATGTTTTATACCATAGCTAAACCTATAACAGAACCTAGCTATGGTTAGATGTCTGGAGTTTGCTTCACCCTTGTTTTGTGAAACAGGCAGCTTAAGGGTACAACAGACCCCAGACACCTCAAACCTTAGGTAAACTAAACTAGCATAATCTTCTCTAAAAGAAAGAGAATCAATGGTCACTCATATCCAGTAACTAAAACACCATCAGAAACTAGTCTGGTCAGCAAAACCAACATTTTATCGTATATGACATGGTACCAGAAAGTATGGCTATGACTCTTCCTAAGCACGCACCTCTGTGCTGCAGTCATTGTCTCCATAGACGGACAGCCATATCATTATTATCAATACTGCACTGGGAAAGAAATCGCAACAAATTGTGCTCGAAAGCAGCTTTTGTCGAATTCAAAATAACCCTGCTTCTTTTTTTTTCCGATCAACTTGTTGGTTTTACGGGCCAGACTTATAAAAAAAGTATAATAATGTTCCAGCTAATATTTGAGGTAATATTCGGCTACACTAACTTCACCGTTCCCCCGCTATAGCTACAATGAATATGCAGGGTTAGAATTAATAGTACATCTCACACCTGGCTCCAAAATGGCCACATGCAACTGAAACAGGATAAGTAAGGCAGGAACAAGTTTGGTTAGGTAACACAGTAAACCAACCGATTAATCATCATGCATTATACAGGAATTATCAAACACTGGAAATGTGAGAATCAATGCTACACATATGCTTAATATAACCCACTCCATACTAATACCTACACCACATAAAACAAACTTCATAGAGTTGTCTGTTCCTTTATACAAACTACAGACAACTCCCAACTTGTAAACTGTCGCAGCAGGGTGTTAGAATCGCATTAACTCAAATAAACAAATCAAGAGTTAGTCACTGCAATAAAGATTTTGTTCCATTTCCTTAACGAGGCTTTAATCCTTAAATCAAATTCCAAATCTAGTACCAGTACTTAATTCAGTGTCTTTTCGATAATCGAACAAAATCTCCAAGCAGCAATAGGTAAACACGGATGACACATAATAAATACAAAATTACCAAGTGCTGTCGCTTGCTGATTTGCTACAACACAGTGTTTTGGACTATAGATACATCGTACAGTACATATATGTATATCTATAGGAATAACTAGGGTTGTCCTGCCCTAACAAGGTGTTATATTAGGGAGTTTCTGGCAAGCTCAAAGCGCACTCAAAACTACTGGCAATGTATTACGCAACTTACTTCTGTTTTTTAAGGAAAGATATATTGCAGAAAAACACAATGTTATAGCATGTCAATGTATAATCTTGAGAGCAACGCCAGGTGTTTAGGATAGTGTTGATATTGTGATGCCATGATTCTGAGTTTTACAATGTCTTAGGGCGGGTTTGATAATTCATCAGGACTCAGATACCATTAATAAACTGATATGTGCGGTGCAAACGCCATAATGGGGCTGATCGATGTATCTAACTGCATGCCATACATTACTTAATAAAAGTAAACACACAAGGACTACTGAAATCACTCCTCACCTGGAACCATTGGTAGATCCGCCCCGGGCAGCAGCGCTGAGTAGAACGACCTCGAACGATCTGTACTTATTCAGCTCCTCCGATATAGAGTTAACTTCTGTTACCATGGGTAAAATCTCCAACACCTGATCCTGTACTAACTGTTGCTCTATAAACATACACAATATAATACACATAGTTGTAAAGAACTTGCAATAGTTGAAAACAAAATTGGATCTCCATGCATATAAGAGCACCCTGTCCATGATTCATTAATCATTATATAATGCACACTGAGCTGAGTGGTTTTCTTTACTACCCAAGCTGTCAGTGATCATTTTCTGTTCTTAGTAAAGTCTTATATAGTTTGTCAGTTTACTGTTTTTGAAAGTTATTGGACACATAGCAATACAATAGAGCCTGAAAACAGATACAGAACCAATTTTTAGTTTCTGATTCAAACAGTTACTGAATAGTCGCAGTAAAAAAACAGATCTCTAGAAGCAGATTAACGAGTAGTCCACACAGCTGCTGCCTACAGGTCACTAACACCAACCTTTGGTCAGACCAGCTGAGCCAGTAGCGAATCCTTTAGCCTGAGCGATTTCCTTTTGCGCAAACTCGTAGGTAATCTGAGAAGGTAAGTCGTCCGGCGCGTCATCTTTCTTCGGGTTAATGTACACATACAAGTGATTCGATCCTGAAATTACAGTAAACGGCTATGATTGCAATTCTATTTTATCATCATCTGCCAAGCTTCATATACTATGATTTATTTAACATTTCATGTACTGTTGAGTGGACTTGTGAATATATACACAAATCATATTTTTTAGAGCCAAAACTGTGTCTTTGCTTGTAAACTACTAGATGTAAACTTTTGATGTCCATTGAGTGGAATCATAAACGACGAATGACTAAGATCAATGTATACTTGCATTGTGGGCATGCATACCAAACACACAGTCGGCCCATTCATATATATATAAACATACCGAACATGACTCTGTCCTTGTTGACAAGTGTCTGAGTACCGGTGACCGGCTGTCCGTTTATTTTTATTTTAGCTCCCTGCTCAGCAGGTCTCAGCTCCACTACTCCGTTCAGTAGGCTGATTTGAGCGTGCTCGTTCGTAATACTGTTATCAGATAATGGTCAAACAAATCAGAGCCATTGGTGAGGGACAATATAGCAGCCTATCTAATTGATAGTAAGTGTGGATGAAGTAAGAAAAACTAGAATTTTTGGGAAAGTTTTGCGTTCTGTCGGAATGATGGAATGATGGATACATAGATATGTTGAACCAGAGAACTTGTCTACAATAAGTGTGAGAACTCTACATAAACGTACCCGTGACCACTGAGGCAGATCTCAGGCTTCCAGCTCTCATCGTTCTTGTCTTTTTTACCAACAGTTGAGTCTCCCTGTCCTACGAAGTGATAGATAACATTGGATAGCATGGGATCCTCATTCAGATTGACAAAGTAAGGTTCGTTCTTCTTACGGTCCGACTTGTGGTCATCTACAATGCCTTCTTCCTCTTGGGCTTCTTTCAGCTACAAAACGAAAAACCCTTGATGCAGTTCTATTTAATGGCAGTCCAAGATGAGAGAATATGAGTGTTCTTCCCATTGTGGTGTGAGATAGTCATATGTCACTGTCACTGTCACTGTCACTGTCATGAGATAGTCATATGTCACTGGTCTCAGATCAATCACAGTATCACTTTTGTCTGATATTACTAAGTATTGGTATATTTCATCAGAGGTCAGAGTTTAAATCATATCCTATATCAGACACAACTGATGCCATTGGTTTCTCGACTTATAAAAGTGCATATAATACATATGATATATACAAACCCTCTCCTCCCATGTTGAAGCGTTACTGTTCATCATCGCCATATTGGCCTCCAGCTGAGCTCGAATATCAGCCTCCATTGATTTCTTCATGGCCTCAATCTCTGCAAAAAGTTAGTGGTCAATAAAATGGAGCTCAGAGTGAGTTGGAAAGCAAATTAAAATCTCAAGCAAATTATGTGTGAAACCACAAATAAATAATATTGGAAAGTTCTGTGCTTTTGCATGCATCTTTTGCTGTTTGCAATAGTAACAATAAACTCATTTTTTTATTCAATGCATTCAAAAAATGAAAGTTATAATGATGGTGACCATAGCGAGATCTGCGGTGTGAGCTTTTTATATAGTACCTTCAGGAGACTGAGCTGCCATGACTCCTCCTAAAACATGCTGCCAATGTCATTCATGTGTTCACATACAGAGCAAAGCGATACCAACAAAAAGAGCTAGCGAATGAATTGTCTCCTAACTGCTAAACTGTCTACACATGACTTCTTACTATGCTCTATCTATAGTAATTGCAAGCTTCCCTCTGCCATTTAAATAAAAGCAAGGAAGACCTTATAATGTTCTGAAGGATGTAAATGAGTCTCTAACTTATAAAAGCTTATACTTCTCCTATAAAAGCGCAATCACATGGACAAAGGCAACAAAGTGGTGTGGACATAATCTAAACAATCATATTTGCAGTGATTTTAGATCTATAAAATGCTTTTACCTTCGCTCGTTCCATCTGTGATGTTGGATCAAATTTATATTGAATTCATGACAATTTTGAGAGTTGCTTCCTCACACAGATTAAGAAGACAACTCAAGATCTATGTGTGGTACAAAATTAGGCACAACAAAAGTTGAGGCTGAATTGATGAATGGGTATAAGGTTGAGGTAAGCTAGTGCATTAGAATATTGACTTTTTTTTAAAGAATTACAAAAAAAGCACTGAATGCTACAATAGGAATCACTATGTGGCAAGAAGATTTTCCGAGTGATGCTAATAAGGGTCGGGATATGGTCAGATATGGTTATGAGCTTGTTATGGGAACTAGGACAGCCATAGCAAGTTTTGTTGAATATTAATCGTCTTGGAGACTAAAACTTTCAAACCAATGATGAGGTAGGCAGTCAAATTATTATAAGGCTGTTAACAAAACATCTGGTGTTCACAGCACTGACTTTTTAGCTGTATAATTTCCAGATGGGGAACTTTAAATAAAACCTTATCTATATTTTCTATTTTTACCTTCAGGGGAGTAACCTATAATCAATGGTGAAACAGAAATCAGTATTGTTACTGCATGCATAATGACCTGCATGCCCCATAGCCTACATGCCTCGTAGCCTGCATGCCTCCTAACTATTGTCTGGTATAATGGTTTACACCCAGAGTTAGAGACATGCAGGACTGTATTTGTGGACAGAGACAATGTTCATGCAGTGAAGACTGAAGACATGATTTTGTACAGGAGGTATGATGGTTTCAAAGTTTTGTTTTTGTAACTGGGAAACTAATAATAAATGTCACAGAGATTTCTCAGCTAATGGTTTCAGGGTGAGTTTACCCTCTTGAGAGAAGTGATGATGGCCATCTATTGTAGTTATTTACAAGCATTTGATATTATAAAAAATGAGTGTAAATGTGTAAGTTCAAAATACATCAATAACGCTCTCATGGACAGATATTGGGTAACTCCTTTGTCCAAAACTCTCCTTTAACGATCCAAGCACGATTGCAAACAGGAGTTAATTTCATGCAAAGTTTCATCTCAAGAAGTTAAGTAAACCCTCATGAAAGCGGTTAGATTTTATCAGCATAAATGTGCAACATACTAAATAAGATTCTCTTCTTGGTATTATAGAGAAATAAAAGTCTAGAACAAACAGTATAAAATACACACCTTCAGCGCTCATACCAGCAGACCCCTGTATGGCTCCTCCTCCTGTCATAGCCTTCTTCAATCTGTCATTCTCCTCCTAAAAATACTCACAAAGGTTAGAATTATGATCTGTTTCATAAACATTTACTGACAGTCATTCTCCAAAAAACAACCTGTTTTACGATTTATTTTTGTGACTCGCAACACATGCCTCCTAATTGAGTGAGTTGTGATGATATTTAACCATGTTAAGATTTTTATTTTTGATAACTGATATTGCAGCATTCTAAAAATCCGAAATGTCTTCATCATAAATCATCATACTTTGAAGAGTGATTAATCAAATCCTCACCTTTATGATGTGAGTCTGTTTTTCTTTTTTTCATAAACAGACTCTAAAGAGAATGTGGATCAAAGTGGTAGGGCAATTTTTTCATGTTATATTTTGCATACTTGTGGGTCGGCTTAGTGGTTTGCTTCTGGCAATGTGACCTTTATTTTCGTAGTTGGTTTTACCAAAGCTACTAATTAGTCGTTGATTTTACTATGGTTGAGGAAGCCAGTGATTAGATCTACCACAATGTTGTTATTTTAAGCTGAAGAGTCCCACTGTGTCAAACAGAAACATAATTCCACCAGTGTTACGAGTTCAGACTGTATCTCGTTGAATGAATGTCATTGGGTACAAAATTTCACAAGATTGATGGTCAAATATGTTATCCACCCATCCTCTCTATACAGATCCAAAATGGGGTTCAGAAGGGTCAAGGCGAGCAGTAAACTGAAACGGTAAAGACTTCTATGTCAGCTGTTATTACCTTGAGTTCTCGAATAAGCTTATCGATTGGATTCTCATTCACGACAGCATTATTTTTAATCTTCTTTGCTCTATCTGCATATCTGGAAAAATCAATGAGATTTACACAAATATCTGATAAATATTTATGATATATGGCCTGACAACAGAAAGGTCCCTCACTGACTTCAGAATTATCATATTACACATGACTCTCGTACATGTCCTTCACAATATTCTCTTATTCACCCAACCATGATAAGATGCTGACTGGGTATCTGCACTCTAGCGTACTTTGCAGAGTAGGCATGCAGCGCAAAAATATAAGCAAATCTAAATTTAAAATCTAAGTACCATACTAAGCTATCCTTTTTACTACAAAGGTTTCTGAACCCAGCAAAAAAAGTTGGTTGCACGTCCTTGCATTATGAGAACTATCAAGTTGTCTGCATTTTTAGCTGAGATATATGTACCTGAGTGTTCCGAGAGTTTCGTCATAGTTGATATCAGCTGGTGACAGAGCGGCAATCATAATAGTCTTACTGTTACCTCCCAGAGCGTTCTGTAGAAGCTTAGTAAGAACAGAGTCTCTGTATGGTACCATTACCTTCTTCTTACCCATAGATAGGTCTGCTAACGCCTACAGCATCATACAAAACATGAAATCTTAGAGAGGGTGGGGAAGTTCTTTAGCGCCTTTTTACATATTATATTCAATGTTGGGTGAAGCTGACCTCTCAGCTCTAACTAGATCATATTGAGAGATGATATATGTGTTCGGATATATTTTTGCTCCCGAGTTGAAGTGGCTACGTATTGTTATGGGTTAGACTTACAGAAATGACATTTCCTAGAGAAGATAGAGATTTGTTTATATTTGCCCCTTCCTTTAATCTGTCACCAGTAGCTCCTGTACTGTCAGCTCTCTCTGATCCTGTAACAGCAAATATTCATTACTGTAAAGTAAGGTACACAGTTGGAAGTAGAGTAAAGTCCTAATATCCCAACATGACTCAAACCTTTTTGCTATACCTTGCTGTATGTCGATCTTACAAATTTGCTCCGTTGCATATTTTTTGCAGATCTTTTGATGGAGATAGTTACTAGCATAATAGGATATGAACTGATACTTTTGGGAGAGTCAAGGACCGCATACACATACATAATATCATTGCATCGGACAGTGTATCAAATTGTCTGACACTTTTTCGATAACATTAATATTTACACAATATAAAATCACATTCAAACAATATGACCAAGCTGAGAAGATCATCAAAGGTCAAACTCGGCGAACCTCTCACTAATGATGGTAAGCATGTTATCAGGATGTAACAAAGCAACAACAAAACTAGACAAGCAAACTTTGGTACCGACCAATACATGAGAGGTTGTTACAGCATCTATGGCGCAATTAGACGGCGGCTTATCAAAAATATCTGATTACTATATTGTGTCATGACATTAAAATTTAAAATGTTATGAAACTAAAACAATTCCAGGTTTGAAACTTTAGATGAGAATAAAACATTGGCTTAGCAACGGTGCTATTACGTTCTCTCCCAAACTACAGACAACATGGTTAGGAATATGGTATTGTTGACATTTTACTACTAATTTGGAGAAAATACTTTTGAGGTGTGAACATCCGCAATGGCTAACATGAGCATTATAAATCACACAGGTATCCCTTAAACTGACCTGCGAGATCGACGAGATTCATCACTGAGCTTTTCTTTGTTTCAGATCCGGTCTCATCTTTAGAGATTTGGTCAAAGATAATAGTGACTACGGTGTGAGCTCGAGAACTTGTGGCGTTCATGTTTGTGGAGGCCACTGTCCTGTTAGCAGTACCTGTATTACAATAAGATCATACTTAGATAGATATTGTTAATCTGAGCGTCAGGATTCATGATAGAGATGCTTGAAACTGACATCTAGGCAAAGTAAAATTTTTAAAGCTATGCCACATCACAATTCTTCAATCTTGAAGTCAAGAATTGACTAGCAAACGCATTCAACACAAAGAACAGCTTCCTGACTTGGGATTGAATTGCATTGTGGGATAGTAACTGCTATTACACCCAATAAGTGGTATCTATTTGTTACCAGAGTATTTTTTATGATATTAATGTATGTTTGCTGTATACCTTGCTCGATCCTTTTCTCGATTTCAGCATAGCTTCCTACAGGTACAAACTTTAATCCTTGTACAAAGAAGAGACCTAGTTTGGGGTTCTGTCTCACAGGGAGACCACCCTTAGGATTCTCCTTCTGTAGCAGATCTCTAACCTGCTCATTGTAAATCTCCAACATAGAGAAGGTAACCTCATATCTCTACAATAAGTCAACAGGTTCTCATGTCATTGTAGCTGAAATTAATCATTTATGAACTCGCCTCACAGTCAAACCCACTACCAGCAGTGAGAGTGAACACAATACAATGCTAAACGGATTATTGTAGTCCAAATTTATGGCTTGACTCTTGGTGTAGGTGAGACTCAAAAGTAAAATCCGGGAGGGATTTAATTTGCACTTCAACTCACCGAGGGGAACTGTGGTGTAGGAAAAAGTTACTGGGACAAAGGAAGGAGGGACTTGGTCTGAAGGCAGGTGGGACTTGGACAGTTTTATTTCAGTAGGAAAAATGCAGGAGGTACCATTTTCTTTATCATTTTTGCACCCAGAATCTATATCAGAACATTGGCTGCCATTCTATTGAACCATAAACATGTACATACTGTTAATAAATTAAACAATATGATATCATTTATATGTTTATGTATAATAGAAGACAAAGATAGTTTAATAAATTAATAATTTATTTCATTAACATAGCATACAATGTATCATGATACAGCAACTGGGACAGAAATTTCTAGCCAGAGAAGTAATAAAATCAAGGCATCTCATCAGTTGATAAAATAAGTCATTGCGCACTTCAACTTCAATTATCGAGAAGTACATGAGGTAGTTTGATTTGGTCTTTAGATGGACAGTGTGATGGTTATCTGCTTGATCAATAAGCAATGGGACAGGGTCGAGGCTAGCATTCTCAAATTACCATATATAAATGAGAACATCGAACCAAGAAGTTTAAATAATTCAAAATCACTGAAAAATTAATAGCCAGGTCTCTCAGTACCAATAAGATAGATATTTATCATGTTATTTATGTACGTCTGGCTCTGCAAAGCTAGCTAGTTGGTCACACTTTATCAAGTATAACATCTAGCTAGCTAATCTACCCTGACTTCTTAGCTATGTATAGGAGGGAGGGTCAATATCTAGAAGAGTAAATATTAGCTAGCGTTCAGATTAGGGAGTCTAAGGGGATGTAATGTTAGCTAGCACCAACTTTAGCCAGCTAAAGCAAGGATTTAATAATAAAGTAATGACGTTGAGTTACCGAGTGAATGAGTTCCCTACTTCAAGCCTACCTTTCCTCCTGAATAATTTACTGATCAAGGGTATGTAACTGAGCTTGTGTCCACAGTCAGCGTTAAAGTTATTGAATTTTCTTTAACCATATATAAATAAATTTGTATGTATATATTATCTATGTTTGTTGGAGGTTCATTGTACTAATTTTCGCCCTGTTTTGAATTCAATGAACTTTTGATATCAACAAATTACATTGTTTTAAGCACGAATCAATAGTATAATTCTTTATAACATAACATAATCTGAAAAATTCAATTTCTACTAGACCATTTCATTATACTAGATGCTGGTATTGTGAATTTTGGGTGTCACACTATAATATCATGTATGACAAGTCCAGTTCACTGGGCAGAATTTTTTTGTTTTAGTTGTGACGTTTGATACAGTTACAATGACCACTTTATGCTGCTTCAAAGGTTTCAGCACTGTTGGACAGGACTGAACCCTGTGCCTAAGCTGTTCATTGTGGTGCATAAAACAAAACACCGTGAATAACCATCTAGGTGGGGATGGTTTCGAGTTCACCAGAAATATGCCTGCCATAGTTTTATTTTGACTTGGCTAGTAAAGACGAGGAGTTATGGGAACTCCTAATATTTTTTGGTGAAGGAGACTTGGTACACAGAGATATAGTGGAAATCTCGCACAATCAGGAGTAACAAAGAATCACAATACAAGTAGTGATCGGTCCCTGACTACAACTTACCATATCTGCTTTGGCATTTGTTTTCATAGTTTTGAACAGTTCATCACAGATAATGGGTACTATCCCCCTATTATTGCCGTATCCAACCATAGAATACGATTTTCCTGAGCCAGTTTGTCCGTAAGCGAACAGTGAGCAATTGTAACCTGGGATGAAAGACAATACAGGATTTTGGAACATTATTTTTTGAAGAAGATATTGTAAGTCAGGCCCACAAATCTCAAATAATAATTCAATAATTTCAAGGGCCATAATCTGGGTTTATATGGCTCATGGCCCTCATTTCCATTTCTTAAGAGTTCATTGGCAACTTTTGTACTAGAATGGCCCAATATATTTGCTAACTTGTCATTCAACAAGGTGGTGGTAAATGTCTAGATGCTACCGCAGATATTGAGTCTTGTAATGCGATGCTTGATTGCAAGGTCAACATTGTGTGATCGTTCTTCCTTGTTTTTACAGCCTAGAAATAGTTATGCAAACAGTAATTTCCTATATCAACACAACCGCTGGCGACAGCTGTATTCCACAGAAGCAGACAATTTACTTTTACTTAAGGCGATTTGAAGACAATATTTTCATTCTAAGTTGACTTTAGAGGACCATTCAATCAGCTATTGAGAATAAAAGGGTTTATTGCAGATGGTCTTATTTGTTGATTGGTCCTTGGTTACCAGACCAATGGTGTCACATATTTCCTGTAACGTCGAGAAGTAAACAAATACATTGAGCTGATAAAATCAATACATCTGAATTGATAACATTACAGAGACTGATGAATAGAGTATTACATAGCATTTTAGTCCAAGGTTTTTATTATTTTATATATAGGACTACAAAACATTCTGATAACATGTAACGGAATGTATGTACAGATGTTCTTAAACTTGATAATACATAAGGACCTAAGGACCCTGGCCTTATTTCCAGTGGGTACGCCAGATTAGGAGTTGAGTTGATATTTTGAATGGGCGCCGAATTTAAGAAATTGATTCTCATTGCCTAAATTATTTATTTTCGCCTTTAAAGAAGTAGGTTGGAGTATTTGCTACATGGCGGACATGAGACTTGAATACCCACATTGAACTCATGATTGGGCTGATGAGTAAAATCCTGGCGTTAATGTGAGTTTTTTACAATTTGAAATAGATGTTGTTGCTGACCTTTAGTGGCACTATGAAAAATCCTGTGTAGTGCTATGCAAACATACTTTTCACAAAAAGCTGAACTTCATCTATCAAGACTCAACGATGGTAAGTGAGTAAGGCAAGCCCATGAACATCTACTTGCTCGGCTTCGATTCAAGCTGAAAAGGTCTCCTGTACCGTTTTAACAGATACTCACCATCAAATGCATTGTTGAGTACACCTTTGCCCAAGTTATCAAATACAATCTGTTGACTAGCATATTTTGAGCCTGCTTTTGGGAGTAATACTCCTTGAGCGTCTTCGGTAAATCCATCGTGGGACCTGAAAATTTAAATTAGTTACATCACACAGAATTTGACTCCAACCTGTGGCTGTAGGATGTATTGTATCTGTTGTATTTGAAGGAACGCAAAGGTTCATCTAAATCCCCGCAGGCCTGATGCAACAGAGCATCGAATAGATTGTTTGATTTTGGTTAGGATAGTTTAGGTGACAATGACATCAGATACTGATCAATAATCCTTTATCACTTAGTGACTGAGCACAGGACAAATAAACAGTGAAGGTCAGTGCAGTAAGCTCTGACTCGACACAATCTCTCGACCAGAAGGACTGACTATGTGAAACATACTGAGGGGTCTTTCAATTAGAATGGGCAAAACTTTTAAAGCAAATCATCACTCTCACTTTCTTCAAATTTGTTGCTTATTCTTGGTCTGTCAATTACAGAAATTCGCTCCCAAATTGGTTGCTCAGAATATAAATATTTCCATCAGGGAAGATCAGATAATTATTTTGGCTGTTTCTAATTGAAAGGCACTGTATGATTGAGTAAATCATGGCTCTTTCAGGGCAGGGTTGAGTGGGTCCTATAGGACAAGTTTACACAGTGTTGCATTTTTGATGACAACTCTGTGTGTTCATGTTTGCGTATCATGTAGCATGTAGCAACATTACGAACAATATGGGAAGAAAAGCCTCAATTACACAAACAGGCACTGTTGTGTTCTTCTATACATGTTGAAGTTGATGGTAATGTTTCTTTATGTGAGAATTGCTCGTGAGATATTTACTTACCAGTATGAATAGTCAAAGGCGAACTGTAATATATATCCATAGATGAGTTAGAGGAGAGCAGAGCATGAAAAATAAACAATATAAATAATCATATTATATATGTTACTAAGAAAGATATAAATGTAAGAGATAAGAGATATAGTATAACTAAGCTTCAAAGAGTACATGTGGCAGGCCTCAATACAGTACATAGGGAAATAATGTCCAGGTTCATCGCTACATAGACTTACTGAGCCTTGAACAAATGATGGCCGATACATGAGCTATATAATGCCACGGATAAACACATCTGTAGTACCAATTTTTGACTCAGGTTTGGTCTAATGTGTTATCAGTTATCTGGCTGAGAAACTTGACAGTTGTCTAACATGATTACATTATCTATACAACCATGTTAACAGGATCCGTTACATGGATTTATATGTAAAGGACCTGTTGATTTCCAGTTACATAGTGTAGTGTTATAAGGTGCTCCCAGATAAGCTTGAAATATTTGGCGGGGACAATCAAAAGCCTTAGGCCTGATCATCAAAATTCCCCGCAGACAGTGCGTAAGGGTGATGTTGTCACACACAGATCAACCATCATACCTTTTTAGGCTCTTCATCTACAAAAGGAAACACAAATAGTAAGAATCTTTAGATCTCAAACTATGTAAAAACGCTGTAACGAAAAAGTTACACCATTGATGAGATTTTGCTTTGATTCGATCTTGAGGCAGGCTATATTTGTGCCAGTCCTAGTTTATGACATATTGAATTTATCCTCATATAAATAATTAAACTCATTATTTCTGTTTTCCTTTAGGATTCCACCATTGGTCTCAGGAATGTAAGCTTTTTCGTGCCGGTTAACAAGGAAAAAATCAATCTGAATTTCAATAATCACGCTAATAGTAGATATATGTAACCACAGGAAAATGAATTTTACAACCGTATCCCGATTCTGTTCATTTCATTTCTGATGAGGTAATCTGGAGATAAATCAGTTTATTTTTACACAAAATCTTAGACAACAGTTGACTTACTTGCTGGGGCATCAGGGTTCCTGATAATTGTGTTTTGTCCGTTCATATCTATTATACATTTCGCCCCCCTGTCCTTCTCCCTAGCGAAAGATAAAAAGATTTAGTTTTATTTGATCATTAACAACGCGTATGAGAAGCTGAGGGATAAACCAAAGTTATGTGTGTAAGAAGAGGAGTAATCCTTGATAGTTGGAACTAAACCATCCTGAGAAAGGTACTGATACATTATTTGTTGAGTGCTCAACCACAGCAGTAAGCAACATCCATCTGAGAAGAGGAGAAGTTAAATTCTCATATCATGGTGATAACTATCAGAGATGAAGCTGTAAGAATGATACGATATCAGCACTAACCAACTAACTAACCCACTCTCATATCATGGTGATGACAGAGGAGGCTGTAAGAATGATACGATATTAACACTAACTCACCTTTGGTTGAAAGGCCGGCATCTTACCGCCACCTTGACCCTGAAACAGAGAAGAGAGAAAATAAAACTAGATATTCATGACAGAGAAGGCTGTTATAAAAATGAGATTTATGCAATGGGCTCTACCTATTTTTGTAATAGTTTGAACTCTCAAATTATTATTATTTTGGCTAATGAACACACTGCTTAAAGTTATTATTTGTATCAGCGCTCGCAACACCTATCCAGCTAAATTTATTCTTAGCAGCCTCTGAATGATGTAAGTTATCGTAGCAGCATATTTGATACCAGTAGCAAAAAGTCTAGCTTCTGATGCTATCAAAAACTCGTCATTTTTTATGTTTATCAAAATTTTTAACCATCAAGAATATTCAGAAGCTCCACTGCGACAAAATTATTGCTTTCTGCATGACACAGTCTCCAATCATTTCCTTCTTTGCTCTAACTACCGATTATAAAATGTGACAACTACAGAAGGAAGTGTACCCCCTCAAACTCAATAATCGCTGCCTAAGACGAGGGACAAAGCAGTGACAGTGATTCAGCTACATAAAGTTCAGATGAAATTTAAATCGAGAACTCGGCTTGGTGATTCAATTTTAAAAAATGAGCAAGGAGTGACCCTGTTATTCTTTGGCATTAGAACCAGAGCTGGCTCGCTCATCAGACCACTCACACTGAATAGCACCCATCAAGCAGTTCTCTCAGCCCTTTTACATGCACTATCATGGAAGGAGTAACATTTACTACTACTCCCTGGTTGCACAGTGAGTAATACTAATAGTATATGTATGTATTGCTTTATAATTTTCCAATATGGTAGTACAATGAACCTAGTTTTAGAACTTACGACTCAGCCATATCTTCTGTCTAAAGATCCTATTCCATAAGAGTCCAGTGTAATTTAGTTTTTAAGTGTTTGATTGATTCTAAGCCAGAGAGCACATGCAGTCACCTGTTCATCCAATTCTCAATAATTTTATTGACATTTCCCCTTGGAAACATCTCGCGAGACTTGATATCCTGATTCCAACAGAACTATTGTGTAGAAATCCGCCGTTTTATATCAATAATGTAATACACATGTCTGTGAGCAAACTCTATCAGCCTAAGATCCAGCCATTTCATCTGAGTAAGTGTTAGGGGCTTTGAGTATATACCCAAACTTATGGCTTTAAGCTCAATAAGGAAAGTATGTAATGCTAGGATTTTTGATTTTCGCTATCAGGAGCACGTTTGAGGTCACTCAATCAAGTACTCCTCGATTTGATTGGTTTAAGAAAGATCAACTTTAATTGGTTGATTGTTAATGAATCTCCCAGCTGATGTAATGATGCTAGGGATTTCCCACTGTCCATAATTAGGGGAAATACCTTACTGGTGTGATTGAGGCAGTGATAGTGCTAATGAATGCAATGATTGGTAAATGCATATTTACCTTTATTATATATGAAGACTAACAACAAAATATTAAACTAGACAGAACATGGTAATAGATGTGCATGTGAATCAGAAATTATTCAAGTACTGACCAAGATGATGTCTGCCAAATAAAAAGCGGATATAAAAGAATGCAAAAAAAAACAATACTATAAATTCCCATATCTGAGAAAGTTACATTAAAAATGTTTAGAGCACAGCTATCCCTCTCTCAATACATGGGCTACATGTAAAGTTATCTAATGCCCCTGTTATTGGGCAGTAGGAGGAATTCGGATTTACCCTTTGTGATACCACTCCCCACATTCAGGACATTCCATCATATCTTCTTTGCAAGATCCAGATGGGTTCAATGGCATATAACAAATGCAGTAGACCTAAAATGAAAAACATGAATAGTCATTTGTCAATCCATCAACCAGTAAGCTGGCTTCCAACTCGTTTTCCACTCTGAAAGCATGTTGAGAGCTTCCTTGATAGAATCAGTAATTTCTGCGGAAACCGGAAATGTCCCGACAACTTGATATCCTATATTAGTAGGTACTACCACAAAGAACATTGGAAGAGAATACTTTGTTGTCTTGTAGGTAGCATCTAGTAAACAAATTTCATCTCCTTAGTGAAAAATCCATTTTAGAATTATTGAATTCAATTTGCTATTCATATATCTCAAAATGCTTCGGAGGCTGGAACGGGGCTGACAGCACCCAACCTGGTGATACATGGTCACTCAAGGTCGTTTTGCTTCCCCTACCATTTCTTTTTGTTGAAGAAGTATATGTATAACAACTTTGTCACAAACTTCATGCTCTGTTGGCTGGTGACAAAGTCTTTCAGATTGCCCTCCATTGTTTGGGTATCAGTTATTCCCTCATTCTTTACCAAATCTACCAGTTTTTCGCCAACCCTTGCATCTAAAGGGAGCATTCTATAAAAATGATATGAAAAATCAATGTTGTTGAGATTTTATATTCTGACTGGAGAAAAACAGCTGCAGATAAGATGAGGCAAAGATACTAAGTATTTCATAGTCTTTGATGGAGATTTTGTAAATAGACAAAAATACCAAAACTTAGGGTAAATAAATGCAACGATAAGGAAATTAAATCTACCAAATAGGAATGTAGGTCGAAATTTTGTTGATGCAACGCTGAATGGCCATGTATTGCTTGTCTTCAGATGCTAAAATTAAATCTGCCAGGGTGTCTACTCTCCACAACCTACTCTTATTGTCCTTGGATAAACCTACAGGGCAAACAAATAAACAAAAGGGATAATTAGGAGAGATATTTCTCAATGCAGTGACAGACAAGGTAGCTATTATGATTATGATTATCATAGCCGCATTCTTATCAGCCATGGCTGAGTATTTGTACTTACTCTTCCAGTGAAATGTCCATTATGAGCCTCAACTGTAGGCAGTTTAAACACAAACTGCTCTTCAAACTTCAGCTGATCCCGACTACATGCTGTCTGTATTTTCTCAGCAGCTTTTATACCAAAGTGTATTTTTCTCGAGCTGAAATTTTATGCGATGACAAAGCTATAAACCAGGTTGAAAGATTGCACACGTTTAAATTTCTCAAACTAGTAGACATGCGCTATCTCCTATGCGCTGATAGACTAACTCTTTTCATGGAAGCCTAATGCTATGTACCAATTACCTGTATGTATGACTGACAATCTGGAGTGTCTCTGACAGTGTGACAAGTGAGCTAAGTTAGAGTGGGATCAAATCACAAAATTAATCTAATACCCTAGTGGTATCTCAGTAGATCAACCCAGCAACACCAAAACGGTGAAAATAATGTTTAGGATACTTCGGTCACATGTAAAGATAGTAGGCTACAGAAGATTCATACAATGATGTAAGTACAAACAAACATTTATCTTGTGCATTGTATATAGAACTCTCCGGGAGATAGGAGCCTTTGTGGGGCAATCCAGTTTATAACTGTCCTGAACAAGTTGGAGCCTCTTGATAGTCCCGGGATGATCTGATTCTTCCGACAGAAAAAAAGCAGTGACAGGAATATAGAACTATCATATTGTGGATGCTGACTAAAACAAGTTTGCTCCCTGATGACGTAGGTTATAACTAAAAATGTTTTGAAATATCCCTTTGTCAACTGGGAACAAACTTGCTCTAGATACTGACAGGGTCATCAAAGTTTTGGTAGATTAATCCTCCAATAAAATATTGAAACCAAATGATTGATGCAAAAAAATCATTTGAGAGACAAAAAATAAAAAAAATAAAAATCAACGAAACATAAAGGCAACGTAAAATTGTTATTTAATCCAGTTTGTATAACCATACCTTAATGTACTCTGCATATTTTCGCTTGTCATTCACATGCTTGTCTTTTCTGTGCTGACAATATAGAACAGCTCTGTGTCCGACAGTCATGGATGGATGGATTTATTACTATCATAGACAAAAATTTGTCACGAAATACGTTGTTAATACTGACAAGAAAGAAAAACATGGAAAAAATCAGATCTCTGTTGTATAAAGAGTTTTTTAGAATAGTATATTATTAAGTGTATGTATGAGATGTCTTAAAAAGCTGTCTCTACCCCATGTACCCCGATATTTAACGGTGCGGTAGCGACCTGAGGGGCATTTAGTTAGAAAGTCATTGATTAAGTGCTCTTCATCGTGTATGTACCGTAGTCCAAGTGTCTTGATCTGGTTGGCCACCAGAGCATCTATATCGGGGTGCTCAATCCCTAACTTGGCGGCATCTTTAAATATTTTGCGTAAGGACTTCTTGTCGCTTGCATGGATGCTTGTAAAAAGTATGGGGAGACAGTAAGTGATGAGGGATACAATAAAACTCTTGAATAACATATGAGAAAGGGGCTTTGAGCTATAGTATACAAAATTTTTCACAATATACATGCGTTGAGATGCAGTAGTCACTATGGATTGCACATGATCATGATAGCGGAGTTTATCGTCAACAGTAACACCAAGGTATTTTACTTTGTCACAAAAATCAACTTCCGTGCCATTAAGGATAAGAGTAGGGGTAATGGGCCTAACAAGCTGGGTAGAAAACATAATTTCTTGAGTCTTGGAGGCGTTTAACAATAGGTTTAAATCACAACATTGCTTTGAAATTCTACTAATCTCATCAAGATAGGCACTAAGATCTGATTGATTTGATATGCATCCAATTATACAGGTGTCGTCTGCGTATTTAATGACAGTAATATTACTTAAGTCTGAGGTAATCCTATTGGTATATATTGAAAACATAAGTGGAGATAAACAGCAACCCTGGGGAGTGCCAGTGTTGGTTATGATGGGTTTTGAGATATAGCCATCTACTATTGTTCTTTGGGTGCGATTCGTTAGGAAGCTGTATATCCATTCAGTGACATTGGAGTCGAGATGTGATAGTTGCGAGATTAAGTCTAGAACATGTATTGTGTTGAATGCAGAAGAAAAGTCAAGGAACAGACCCCTGGCATAATTTGAAGCTTTCTTGTCAATGAAATCTGTGATGGTAGAAGTGAGGCATAAAAGGGCATCTTGAGTTGAGCGGTTTGCACGATAAGCAAACTGAAGGTGGTCCATAGCTGTATGAGTAATAATGTAATGTTTAACAAGTCTCTCCATCATTTTGCACAGGCAACTGGTGAGCGCTATTGGTCTGTATTGTTTAAGTTGATCGGGATTCTTAACTTAGGGTAGGGGTTTGATAATGGCCGATTTCCAGGAAGTAGGGGTTGACTTAGACGTGATAGATAAATTGAACAGTTTCGTTATGACAGGCGCAACTTGATAGGCACATAGCTTAAGTACTTTGGGGATGAGGCCATCAGGGCCTGGACCTTTCCTCGAGTTCAACGATTTCAACTGCTTTAAGACAGTAGCCTCTTCTATTTCTAAAGGTGGTGCTATGGTGGCGTTGTTATTGATGTCGGGACGGTCAGCGAGAGGCTTCTCAAATCTTGTGAAGAAGGTGTTTAGTTCATCTGAGTTGAATGGATTTTGTTGAGTTGGTTTGAGGCAATAGTAGGTAATCCACTAATCTTTTTATGTCAGTCCAGGCTTTAGCAGGTTCTTTCGCGAGGTTATGCTGTATTTTCCGAGAGTATTCTTGTTTGGCTTGTTTAATAGATTTAGTGATGTCGCGTTTGAGTTTGTTGTAGAGTTTACGGTTACCAGTTTTGTGGGCTTGTTGTTTCTCATCTCATCTCATATTTGTTTATTGATCCAGGGTTTTTGATTTGTGCAAACTCTGACGCTCTACTCTGGTATACACATATCGGTACAAAAGTTAATATAGTCAGTGATAATATCTGTTTGTTTATCAAGGTCATCATTGTCAGAAATTAAATTGTCCCAAATAGTGATGTCAAGAGCAGCTTGCAGATTTTCACAGTTTTCTTCAGAATAGGTACGACGAGTTATTCTAGTGGGTTTGCATTTGGATAGGTAGGTAGGAATGAGATGTGTTATATAATGGTCAGATTCATGTAAGGTCTATCTTTGTCATCGTATTTAATTGATTTTTTACCTATGGCATATGGATCTACAACAATAGGTAATAACAGTCAGCACCGGATTATCTAACTTTTAATGTCGTACTAATGAATAGTGAGCTTTCTTCGGATGCCTCGGCGAATGAATCCATGTTCTCTATGAACAAGAAAACCCGGTAATTCTTAAAAGCAAAGAAAAGTCAGAACTCTGCGGACACCCTTCAGCTCATCCCATAATGGTATGAAGTCCGGAATCTATTCAGACCCTCATTTCTCTAGCAAACGCCTTTTTTTTCCTGTTCAAACCTATTATAATTTTTTTTATAAATGGTCTTTTTATGATAGAATTGCAAACAAATAAAAGGAACTTATACAATGTAACAACAAACCACAATTCAGATCATCCAGTGATTTCTCGTTCGCAGCGATGATTCACATATCTCATACCCTGTTCAATTTCACATTCCGATAGACACGCTAGCAATAGCTTTATAGATGAAAACCTCTTTGTTTGTTGCAGCATGGTTGAATTCGAAATGAAGTATGAATAGAAAAACCACATAGCACTAGACTGGACGCACTGCATTCATGTTACATAACTAGCATACATGGACAGGCTACATCAAACTCTACTCCATGCAAAACAAACATCACGTCTATTATCTATAGATGCCGCCCATGTGGTTTTGTTTACAAACAAATAAATGTACACGGCTACCTTAAGATGACCTTCCAATGACCTTCAATTTTGTGCTCCAGATAGCGAAAATCAGGATTTTTTAAAATACAATTGAACTGGATTGTTCAAAGGCCCCCTGCTTTGCTGCAGAACATCTGTGGGATTGTTGAGTTGGTAATCTATAGCATGAACACCAGAAACTCTCATTCTTGACTGTACTCACACTTATTTTGTGGTTAAACATTCCATCTGACCAACCATCACTTGCAATTTACTGGACCTATCTTTTTGGTGTTAAAAAGGACTGGAGTAATTATTGTTCTGTGAGTTACTTACTACTCTACAACTGTGACTCTCTCTCTGGTCTATCTCTGCTGCAGCTGTTCAAGACTCTCTGCCTGGATAGGATAGAAAAAGAGATTCAAGCTTGGTACAACTTTGTCATACTGATCAGATAATCTACTATCTCATGTGAGTTGAGCCATCATCACCATAGAGGTCAACAAGTTACTTTTTAACTACTCTGTTATCTGTAAACTTTCTAGAAAACCTCTTTAAACAAATAAAATAAATAAATAGCAAGAGATTGATAGAATCACTGGGTGTGTGGTTTAGTCTGATTGATTTATCAGTGCCAACTCATGGTCTTGGTTTGGGGTTCTTTTTTTGCCAAGGAGCTACACTTGTCTATACTGACACAGTTCAACAGTTCTACAAACCTAGGTTATCACACACACACATACAAATTGTGAATTGTTTGTGTCCGTTGATTCGACGGATTATGATGATTTGATTCGTTGATATCATATCATAATTCTAAGCAGAATAAAACATGATGAGAGATCTAATACATCACCTTTTTACAGAGGAAATATCTTATTCTTGCTTGAGGAAATTGAATTTGTCATAGAGACATCTTGTACTATGACTAAGCGAGCCCACTTAAATGAACTCACATTATCTATATGGCTGCTTGTATAAGTTTTTATCTAACGAGTTTCCCTAGCCTTGTTACTTTTAACTAAAACAAAAAGAGTGGCCCCGTGAAGCAGCTAGATGCTCACAACACTGAATTCAACGTGTTCTCCAACTTTATACACCGTGTATTGTTTATTTAGGTTTGCTTTGAGCTAAAAACAGGAATATGAATCCTCATACAGCTCACAGCCATATGGCTGGTGATCCACTCAACATATATGGGGTAAGCTAAAGCCAATAGAGCGCTTTTTTTACAGCAGTGACAGTGCCTGCCCTATTTAGGACCTTTTGCTTGTTTTTTGTTGCTGTGTGATCAATGAGGGAGTTCATTGGTGTGATGGTATCAAAGTGTAAGTGTAAAGTGTAAGTGTTTTCAATGACATGTACATGATATGGTTATGCCTTCACCAAGATTGATATACTAAAAAGGAAGACTGCTACCATTAGGCCTACTGTTGCCAAACAAAATGATGTGAAGAAATTCCATTAGCTAGGGTTACTTCAGCCGGTAGAGAAAATTGTGACATTTTGAAGGCCGAAAAGCATTCTGCTTGGTTCATCAGGATGTTGGAATACTAAAAAATTTAGCCTTATATCTGCAAACTGGTCTAGTACAGACTATAAAGTTGGCTGGCACAAGTACGGCTCTTTGTAGTTTGGAGAAAGACTTATAAGGTGGCAATGTTGGCAACAGTATAATGTTGCGTGTTATAAAGCTGATAATTAGAGGTTCTACTACTCTGTTATTATATCAGGTAACTTGTGTCGGGCGCTGTTTACAGTGGTGTGTGTCTGTCTGATAAACTTCAAACCCATTTTGTACTCTGGACTGCTCCTCTAGGCCTAGTAATGAATTTCAATAACAATCGGTGTTATTTACACTGCAGAAATAAACAGTGTATCAAATGTTGAGTTGGTCAGTTCCTTTTTGGTGTTGCTGCATTTATCAAGAACAACACTAGGATACAGAATAATGTGATAAGTGGCAGCTTAGTATTATATTCTAGTGATTTTTTCCCTAAATACATTTAATGTAGGAAAAACATGATGTGGAGAGGAAACAATAATTGCTGCAGTTTATTCTGATGTTGATGTATACAAAACCTGCAATTGCTTTTGAAGGATGAATTGCAACTGTTAGTCTAATTGCGAGATTTCAATGTTTCAAATCTATTTAGGCCAACACAAGTTGAAAAGGTCCTAAATCCAGCTTTTGCATTAGTGTAATTTTAATCTTTAAAACTGATGACCATGATAATATATTTATTAAACCTGCATTGTGATAGTTCTTGGGCTACAAGACCCCGGATGACAGGACTGATGCCGCGGGCGACAGTTCGCCGCCAGTATGTTTTGGCCAGCCCGCGGGCGACTTTGGGCGGCGGTCGTTTCGCACGACATGCGGCGCGAATTTGGCCCAGTCTGCTTGAGCCTTTAGGCTTTAAACTGAGATTAAGACTAACATCTAACCAGCATGCTATGGAAAATAAGCAGGAGTTAAGCCAGGCTTAAGCATGTCAAGAATTTAGAGAATGTGATAATAGAAAGTTGTCAGACCACTGACAAGGTTACAGCCATCATTATTGGTGGTCAAAAGTCCAGTCATTGCGGCTGCACAGAACTATTCACATCTGTAAACGTTTCGGGTATTGGATGACATGTCACATACTAGTCATTTATACTGTACAGTTGACATTATCGAGTTCATTCCCTGTAGCTGCTGATTATAGTTATCATGTGTCATCGTATTCTCCTCTGTCAGATTCCTATTACCCTACACAAGACGGTGGAGTTAGATAAATTTGGCAGCCCTGTGTTGGACACCAGTGGTAGGCAGGTGATGAAATGTGGGTTTAGAGTCGGCGGAGGGATAGATCAGGACCCATCTCGAAGTCCTCAAGGATACCCAGATAAGGTTAGTTACCGTGACAAAGATGGAGTTCTACAAACTCGTCTTTATCTGACAAACAATTCGATGCCGAAGTCCTAAGTCTGTAATACACTTTTTTCTATGGTGTTGCATACCTACACTAACCTGTATTAGGAGTTACATATATAAATCAGTATCAGGTTTTGATGGTTTAATAAATCATGTTATCTGCCCTCTTGCCTCCACCTGTAACCTAACCATGGGAGGAAATCATAGATGAAAGAGGAAATATATATCACTGTGTTCTTCCTTGTCCCTTTCCTTACAGCTTACTGGACACTGTGAGCAATGACCAAGCTTCCTGATTAGAAGCTTGATGTTTGTTTTCCTATCAAGGATCAAAGGGTCTCATTGTTTGTTTTTAACTTCAAAGCAGATGGTTCTGAATTTTATGTTCAATGCTTTGTTGTCATTTCATTTCTGCTTCCAAATGTTGTGATGGCGGAGCCGGGCATTCTGCACTGAGATCAAAGGCTTATCACTTTATCTGTAATCATACTGGTTGTACCAGCTTAAGAGTTATCAGAGGGTATTAGAAGGAAGGGCCTGATGATAATCCTGTAAATCACATTATGACAGAGGATATAAATCCTTACTTGTGATTATATCCCCCATACATGGCTTTATACGGCCATTATGGTCTATCTATGCCAATAGCATGTGATGGCCTCACGCGGAGCAAATATTTATTATTTTCATTCCTTGTCCAAGTTTCCATGAGCAATTGTGAGGTTGTAAAATCAGAGAGTCTGTCCCAACCTTCGTGTTTTAGTCTAAAACTAAAAACCCCTCCCTGCCTCATCCCAAAAATTATTAACTCAATGGACTGATACACACGTTCCTTGTATTCAAGTTGTGAAGATGTTCTGCGTTTTTTATTTTGTTGAATAATTGGATGAGTTGGTGGAATAAGTGTGACCTATAATGTTGTGAAGTTATCCTTTGAACAATTTTAATGTCCTCGTTAATATAAGAATCTAAATTATGACCAGTTTCAACTTTCAACCCCTTAAACCTTTAAGCAAAAGCAATGACTGTTAGCAAGTTATTATTTCAGTATCCTTGGCCAAAGTATGATTGATCGTGTCGTTTAATCTCTTTCAAGTTGACTAATCACTTTACTTGAAAAGTCAATGTTCTTCTTCTAGAGTCTTATATATCTTTAGTTGCATAACAAAAAATGTCATTTTGTCATTTTACTCTTATCTGACTTAATGTGCAAAAAATAGAAACATATTGATGGCAGAAAAAAGCATTGGAACTTGTCCATTATGTCATCAGTTGGTTTCGAACTACATCTCACTTTAAGCCACATCAAACACGTTTATTTGTATTTTATGCCTTTCACTGTCACCACTGTCCCCCCAATATCAAACTTTTTTGAGTTTTGTCATGATTAATATGCAATTTCACACAAAACACTGCAGTTTTTAATAACATGCAAATCAAGTGCATACATCTATCTGATATATAGTATGGCTAAATTGACAATTTGTTTGGTCAGCCATTTTGTAAAATGGACAAGCAGTTCAAAGCTAACACATCTCTTGACAGTTATGAGCAATAAGTTTGTAGCTGTAACGCTTCGATTAAACAGTGACAGAGATTCTGGAATGAGTTAATCTTGAGCTTTGTTTATTGTCTTTTTTTCAGGGAATCTATGTGACTTTTGTGGACGAGAGAGGAGCTGCGGCGATGTCCGGTCTCCAGGTCCATGATAAACTTTTACAGGTAAGTTTTTGATTGCTAAGAGCGACTAGAGAACTTTTTATTGTTCTTCACCAAATTGTTTAACCTTGAACTTTGATCTGGTGTATTGGTGTCATGATTTCCATGTTGGAGTCTACCAATAGTTTTCTTTTTTACCTGAAGCTTAAAAGTTTAAACCACTGCTGTGAGTCAGTTAGACTGGTGCTCATCAAATTCTGTATTTATGAAAAAAATATAAACATCTGAACTCTAATTACAAATCGCCCAATGACGTATTAGTCGTCCCCTCCCCCAGGGGAGAGGTTTCCGACTATCATTGATATAGCAATTGTGATAGAAAAATATAAACATCTGAATTCTTTCATCATGGTCGAAATGTTTACAAATAAGACATTGGAGAAGTTAGTGATGTTTTACTGTGATGGTAGTGGTTCTAATCAATGCCATCTCTTAGTTTATTTGTTTCACTCATTGATTTTAGTTACATTTTTTCTGACTTTGAACTCTTTTTAGTTATCTTTGAACCGTTGTATAGGAAACAATTCGATGAACACAAGTTTCAAAGACTTGCAGTATGGCAGTAGTAATAAAGGTTATTGAACTGGCTGAATAGTCGGCATTAATCTTAGATGTCCTGATTGACTCTCTCTTCCTGAATCTTTATTAGGTCAATGGCTTAGATTTTACTATGGTAACACATGAAAAAGCATGCAAGACTATAAGAAAGGATGCAGTTCTTCAGATCATTGTATTCCGGAAAGGTACACCTGCGTCCCAACCTGCTTCGAATAATAGCATGATGTACCAAGGCTATGAACAGTCAGTTCATAATAGTAACTCATATCATATGCACTAGATTGTAATATTATATTATACAAGAGATTCCTGTGGATAGAAATTATGGTCGTATTATTAAACTGCAGACATTATTAGAATATTTTGTTAATGCAGCTCTTCTGTTTTATTGAGACTAGATCATTTTTTCCGGTGACAACGTTTTTCTAGTTGACTATCCTTATAATCAAAGTCATATTGTTGCAAGGTTTTATAGTTGACCACCAAACACTTATGAAGTGCCCTTACTATTTTAGATTGCTGGTATTTCTTGCAAAAAAAGTGGTTTTTGCAGTTTGAGGAGTATCCCAGTTATATTTTGATACTAAATGCTAGTCTGATTGGATTTTTTAATAGCCAATCACCAATGTGCTCAATAATAGTGATAATATTTTTTGAAGATAATGTTGTATTATATCATTCCTATAATTTTTTAGCTGATTTAATAGCTACTATGCATTCGAACCGGTCCAGCCTACATCAAAACAAGATTTAGCACCAAATAAAATATCATAAAAAAATCAACAGTTCAATATCTCACACCAAATAGGTCATTATGATGTTACCAAGATAAGTTTGTTGTACTTTTAAAGAGTCAGGTTCAATCATTGCTTAATAAACCATGGCAATCTGTTCTTTGGAATTACAAACACATTCATATAGTTTTGCTTTTCCAATGGTCAGTCCTACAATCAGCTAAACTTTATGTATATTTGCCAATAGTGAACTTCTTATCTATCTAGATTCGATAGTTTGACTGATTGATGTGATTTCAAACTATGCTGTCAACATGTGGGGTAAATGATTGATTGCCCAATCAGGGGTGTTTGGTTTTTGGCATTGGATCAATCATCTATACATATTAATCATGGAATTGAACTGTTCTCAGAATTACCTAAATACTGCACCGATACAGATGAATAGTGACACATCAATGCAGAATTCATGGAATGGAAACTTCACAAGTACATGTAGAAAAACCACACAGATACCATCAGAACATTTTGCTCCTCACACAAAAGAACATGGTAAAATAGGAAAACCTTCTTTAGCACGGGATAATGATCTATGATATGAAATGTTTAAAGTTGCCAAAAAAAACCGCACAAATAAAGCCAGAATGAAATTGAGGTCTTATTTATCAAAATTCAAACATCCTTATCAGGCACGCCAACTTTGCACAGAAGTTGAAAAAACAGAGTTACATTATCAAACCACCTCCACTTAACTTTACACATGACAAAAGGAAAGTACAATATTAAACCACTAAACATGAATATAGTAGCATATAGATATGGTAACTGTGGATCAGCTATGATAGGTACCACTATGAGATAAACAGCTAGTAGTATCATCAGGATCGGCAAAAAGATCGGTACCTGAAATATATCTTTGTTCTTCGGTTCATTTCTGCGTTTGTAGCGAAGAACAAGCAGGGAAGTGAACGACATGGCGTAAAACAGCCAGGCACTGAAGCTAAAGAAGTTGATGAGATCACCTATGTCACCGACAGCACAGAATATTGTACATAGGAAGACTCTGACGTATAGCGATATAAGAGGGGATCCATCCTTCACACTGACCATCGAGAGGAGCTCCAGAGTATGTCCTACAAACAATGTCAACGAAACATGAGCAATTTTCTTAAATCTCCCAGCCCGCAAAGCCCCAGGTAGTGAACATCAAGAGGGGGTGGGGGGCAATTACAAACAAACTTGATATTGTTCTCAAAATTGTTCTTTTTTCTTTAAAATCAACAGCTCTATCATGTGAATATAAGCAACAGCTGAGAGACAGACTTTTATTCACGGCTTGTACAAATTGACACTGCAGGGATGGTGCTCCTGAAATAGTCATCGTAGTTATGATGTCATACCTTCTCTGGCCACAGCCATGAGAACTCTGCTGGAGCTAAACAGACCAGCCAGAGCAGACCCAAACATGGAGAACGAGACTATAATCCCGACAGAACCCGACCATTTACCGACTACTCGATCCGCCCAATCTACTGCTACAGCACTGGAATCTAATACCTGTAAACATATATATATCATCAGTCTATTACGGTGATTGTGACTTTCCACTCGCATCAAAATGATTGTGTTGTCAAACATTAGGGTGTATGGCTCAGAATCAGAACACTTAAGAAGTATGTTTTCATTGGGGTTATGAGAGATTTGTAAACCATAATCACTGTTTCTATATTTAATGAGATAGGCTCATGGTCTTGTCACTACAGATCTCTGATGTCTAGGACATTTGGAAGTAAACCAAATAATGTTATAGCTTGATCTCAAAATTCTTGACGATCAGCTTTTGTCATGATGTAAAAATATACATGACTAACCTCTTGAGAGGTGAGTACAGCGTAGTAAGATATGTTCACTAGTAGGTATAGCACAGTAACTAGCACTGTAGACCCTATTATGGCTCTAGGCATAGTGTACCGCACGCTTTTGACTTCTTCTGTCACAAAGTTAGCACAATTCCAGCCTTCATATGCCCATAAACCACTGTAGAACGCTAAAGCTATCTTCCAGCCATCTTGTGAGGTGCCTAGTGGAATAGAAATGAAATAACTTATAATGATTGAATAATGGATACATTAATCTCCCCTAGGAGTTTTGGACAAATCCCTGTTGTCAGCGCATTACTGAATTTATCCAGTAGTCAAGGAGTTTGGGACACAAACTCTGTGATTACTGGAGACATCCGCACAAGTCATAATGAGTTGTCTCTTCATCATGTGGAAGGAGACAACTCCTAATTAATAATTTTTATTGAGATACACAGAATGAACAGTTTGTGCTAAGGCGCAATACGACTGATAGCCTACTCTTCTCATTTGAAGCAGTGAAGGTGATAGCTCAAGGCAACCAAGATATGCTTTGAAGTGCTTTTGAAGTATTTTGGCCATATATCAAATAGAACAAGACAACACCCCTGGTTTCCGGGCATGTTCCAACAGTAGTTTATTGCTGTCTGGTGACTGTTGAACTAAATTCGTACCCAAATCGTCGATTGAAAAACTGTCAGACATACTGCAGGTAGCTAAATATAGCTTTGCAATGAATTTACCTTGAAATGAATCGTTCAGCTTTTCTGTACCCTCAGCTGCGAACCAGTAGAAGCCACCAACTATGATGAGAACCATTGCCAGAACCTTTAGTATTAGGAGTATTTTGAGGACACGAGTAGCGAGCTTCACTGAGGAGTTGATATACAGAGCACACCAGGTCAGTAATATCCCTGTTAATCTACTCGCAACTGTCTACAACATATGAACCAAGAATATATAAGGAAAACTCTCTGTTATTTGACTGTCGAAAGTGTTAATCAGCGCAAATCCATATTGTTTTCTTATCTCCATGATAACACAATTTTCTGGTTAACCCCCAATAAGTTAGAAATACAATGTTTAAAGTAAATACAGTAAGTTGCTGATGAACAGCATGGGCGGCGAAAAATTTAGCGCCAGCCACACATCACATGCACCCAAATCACCTTTCACACCCTGAGAAATACAATAACCTCAGTAGTTTTTTAGGGTGGGATGGATGATCTGTTAGCCCGACACAATTGCCAATGCTGAATGCTAAATGGAAATTTTGCAATGTGCATCATTTAAAAAGCTCTCAAATCCCACTTATTTTTGAAGAAGGTATATAAAATGTCTGCAATACTTTTCTTGTATCACTAACAAGGCTGTGAAAGTGCCACATGGTGAGGTGAGGTGAGGTGAGGTGAGGTGAGGTGAGGTGAGGTGAGGTGAGGTGAGGTGAGGTGAGGTGAGGTGAGGTGAGGTGAGGTGAGGTGAGGTGAGGTGAGGTGAGGTGAGGTGAGGTGAGGTGAGGTGAGGTGAGGTGAGGTGAGGTGAGGTGAGGTGAGGTAAGGTAAGGTAAGTCCACATCACATAGGATAAAATGATGTAGTTGGATCAATGAACTAAACCTCTTTAGGCTTAGTTCATTGATCCAACCACATCACATAGGATAAAATGATGTAGTTGGATCAATGAACTAAACCTCTTGAGGTTTAGTTCATTGGCTGGATGTTGTAAGCAAGCAAAAAATGTTTACCGGAATTCCACCACATCCATAAAATGAGGAGAGTAGATAGTTCCCGCTAGATAAACATATAGCAGCAGTTGAAGTAGATATCAGAACTGTATTCATCCAGCCAGCCAGGAAAGCTGGAGCCGGCCCGAGTCCCTCTTTAATATATGCCCACTCTCCACCTGACATCTTTACGACTGTAGCCAATTCCACAAAGCAGAGAGCACCTCCCGTAGCGATCAGACCACAGGCTACCCATATTACCAAGTTTAAACCTGCAAAAAGTGGCATAACATTCAGTATGTAATTTTCTTCATGTCTTGACTGTGTGAGCAGTGGACTTCTTTCTTTGTGGGGATTCTACTCTCTGGGTCGACTGCAGACCAATTGTCTGTGATGCAGCCGCAGGAATTTTGTTTGCAATATGTATTATGTCATATTATGCAAATCCATGCTTCTTGAGCATAGCATTTATGCAGAAATATGGAGCTGTATTATAATATGATTGACAATATGATTGAAATCTGATCAAAAAGAGACTTTTTCTCACTGATTCAGTGGAAACTGTGTTCTAAGAGTTTCCCTGTCAATTCTCACACTGGCTGTGAGGGCACAGTTACCCTGATGTAGTCAAATAAATGTATAAGATGTACAGACTATGGTTATATGGGATATGGATATAGTATGTATGAAAATAAATTCATAAATCAGCTTATATATAAAATATACAATATGGTGTTTGTTTCTGAGGTTAAATGAGAATATTTTCGACAACTCATTACCTGGGCTACTCATAATAACAAATTTTTCAATCATGCAGATCTATGTACACTAGAAGTATAGATAGGAACTTACCTATTGACCCAGTATAGAGTAGTATCCCTTTTGGTGAAATGAATATTCCTGATCCTATAATCGATCCAATAATTATTGACATGGCACCCAGAACATTCAGTGATTTCTTTAATTTAACTTTTGCTCCCATTGTAGAGAGTACAGAATGGGAATCCCCTTGAGCAAAGTCGTCCATTTGTTGTTTTAGTTCTCTTTACAACGTTACAGTAGGAAGACTCAAATCAGTGAAATGATGGAGTCAACTAACTATATCAAAATTTAAGTGGCTCTGAGATAGTGGAGTGAGTTAATGTTTGTTTGTGGAGATGGACCCTTGCAGAGATTAAGATTAGAAAGATAATGTATTATTTAGTATTTGACCTTGTAATTCCTTCCTATCACAGTCCATCATAGTGTTGATATTGTTATTAGATTTTGTTCCTGGCTGCTAGTTATGTGGTAAGACAGTAATTGCTTTGACTCCTTTATGTTTATGCTAGAAAGACTAACGCTGACAGAAATTTGGTTGTCTGGTTTTACGATTTGATAGAAACAATTAGTATTGGCAATAAAATCTGTTTTTATTTTAGTGCGTTTGGTCGTCAAACCAATTTTAATGGGTAATTGAAATTTGTTTGCCTTGGCCTGATAATTGTAAGTTTGACATGAGGTCTTTTATGAGCCAAGCCAAATACAACTTGAGGCCCCACAAAATGAACTTTCACCAAAACTCCTGTTTGACCCCTAAATGCTATTGACTGATTTTAAATTGTGGTTACAAGATAAAATGTCCCAAGACATACCTTGTTTTCTGCAAGAACGATTTATTTGTAAACAACTGTATAGCAGCATAATTTGTGGAACTATAAATACCGTAATATGGCCATAGGGTCATGTTCATGATCAATGAATTAGGAAAGATGAATTCATTGAGGATTGGATCTGCAGTTGTGTCCTCTTTGTTTGAGGAAGCATAACTTCTGCACCTCCCTCTAATTTGAAGTGTTGGATATAGCAGGGAGTTTGGGACCAAACTCCTGGTTATAGAATTTGGACACATTTTAGAGCTATTGAAGGCGGTAATTGATAGAAGTGCTATATATTTTTCGATGAGAAGTTACTAACTATAGACACTGTTGTTTGTTTGAAGCACAGATTAGCGCCAATTACATGGTTACATTACTCTGGTTCTGTATAGTAGCTTGCCAATTCTCAGGTAAGAAGGAAGTCATGTAACATCATTGTTTAGGTGCTAGCTCACTGCTGTGGGATGAAAAAATAAGTTTAGAGCTTGTTCTAGGGATACAACAGTAATACTCCTGGACAAGGAATGTCCAGCACCAGTTCATAATGTGCAGTTGGAGATTTTCTGATCTGCTAGAAGGGACAGTTGTTACTGACTAAATTCAAACTGTTGATAACCCTATGATCTAATTTGTTAATTTCATTTAGTTCTTTCTGTTGACTCTTGACATCTTATTGTGTTTAGTCATCCCAGTTCCATACAAACCCAGCAGCTTTAGATACAAGTCTTGGTACCCATGGTTGTCCCTTAGGTCTCGGCATCACTAAAAAAACATGTGAATAGGCGATTAGAAGTAATGATTATGTTTTTTATTTGGTCGAGCCAGACAACAATGTAATGATTTTGTAATAATGTAATGGTCCTACAGTCCTATCATTTGCATAGCATATATGGTGGTTGGGTACTTGGTTGGGTATCCCTTAACTTTTGTGGCAATTGATTATCAGACACTAATTTATTTTGAGGACTCCTAAAAGTAGTTGTTAAAAAAACTAGCTAACACTTGCAGCCATATGAACCTTCTGAGGTTATATTGGTGTCAGCCTAACTCTGACAGATACACGATAATCAGATATAGACAATCCAGTCCATATACTGGGTGTAGGTGACAGCTCCTTACCTTCTTCACTAGTGAAAGCTATAGCTGTATATAAGAACATAGCCATCAGTATACAGATCATCATGAGGAAGTAGAATGCCCAGTCTGCTGCCGTTACAGCTGCCTGTAGTCCTCTCGTCGTCTTATTTATCTGTAACAGAGTATCAATATTACTTCACTGATGCCGAAATAAAAATAAGGTCAATGATGAATTTTAGTGATGAATCATAAAAATATAAAACAGTAGTGTCTCTAACAGCAGTGACAGTTGCAAATTATCTGCTATCTGTTTCAGATGTCACATAGAGGGTGGCAAACAGTGCACGCACTTTGTTGATATCACACTAGTTTCGGGGCTCAAAAAGCTCCGATTTTAATTTGATAATGGAAAGCTGCTCTGCCCCAATCAGATCTGATTGAGGACACATATTCAAAGGTACTGTAATCAATATACTAACAATACGTTTCTCAGCCAATTAATTCCACTAGGAAAAGGACGGACAATTCTAAGCTTTACTTACGCGTTCCTTGATCTTATCGATATATATTTGTACTTCCTTAAACTGCTCTCGGCTAATTTGGTCTATTCTGGCGTTGATTTCTCCTGTCATGGCTTGTCTGGCGTCCTTCAAGGCTTTGTGATTATCGATGGCATTCTGACGTAACAATTCATGCATCTTATTTCTACGTCAAACAATTGATAATAACTGAGCGATTCAAACTCCTTGCAGCAGCTTGCCCTTTTTTTAAACACTTCCATTGGCAGTTTGAATTTAGAAGTTTGCCAAATGATGGATTTCATATTATGCTATTAAAATTTGACAATGCCCAACAATTTTTACGCTTGCTTTCAATGTTGTGCCAAATAATATCAATTATGAAAATGTTTGGTGTTTTGGAAACCTTTTTGGCTGAAAACTTATTTTTCTTGTTTTGCAAACTGCCCATAATAATAGTAGATATTGGAAAGAACCCAAACAAGTTTTTCTGCGCGGATTAGAGCAAGGAAGTCATAATGGGTTGATTGATTTCACAACCATTTCAATCGAGGTTCAGTCAATGTGATGTCATTTAATCCTCCAGCAATGCACCAGTGTAATTTTAGAGAAAAAGGCAGGGTATTGGCCTACTAACCTATGATTCTTTCCCAGCATGACAGACTATGCAATCCAGGCCTAGAGGGAAAACTTACCCCTTATTATACTTATATCCATCCTGACCCTTAAAAGGAAATTCTTTTCCAAGTATGTCTTGGCGAACATAAAATAAACCAACAGCAGAATGACTGTAGAACCGAACCTAACTCCTTGGTAGAACGCTAACAATAAATAACACATAATTGTCAGATATAATCAGTAACACATAGAAGGTAGATGTATAATAGAGACTACCTGAGAGTGTGCTCATGTATACCAAGCTGTACAGCACAGTTACCGATACTGGCTAACAGCTCATCTAAATCATTCTTCAGCTATATAACAACTCAAATATTGATCGAGAGAACCATGAGGACTTACTATGCTATGCATGGGAAGGAGTTTCAGAATCAGATAGTCTTCCTTGTAGCAGACGCTTGTTTTGGCCATATTTTGTCAACTGGAATCCCACTTTCAAATTGAGTTTAGTATTTTACATCTCTGAGTTTGCAATGCAATAACTCTTGTTTGTTTAATTTAATAGTTTGAATGAGGTGTGAGCTTCTAAAAATACCCTTGGATGTTGCAAACAATAATAACAAGTATCTTCCACTAAATGTACTTTGAGATTGAAATTATTGAATGTCCTCGATAGACAGTCAGATACAGTTGACTTGGATCGTTTGTGCCAAGATCAATTTTGTGACAGCCTATCTCTGCAGGTGCTCTGGGTTGTAATTGAGCCACTTTTCTTAGGCGTGCTAGTTCATGCCAGGGGCCTCTGACAGGATTGTTTTAGTATCAGTTTTAGCTGTGGATTTTCTTGTTGGCTGATTCCCACTACTTATGTTTTTGGATAAATTAGTTTAATAACGCTTTCAATAACCACAATTGATCTCAATTAAACTAGGTTTACGTTACTAGTAAAGTTGATATCATACCTTCATAGCAAACTTGGTGAGGATAAGTCCCTTGTCCTTCTCCTTGACCTTGAACTCATTAATCAGCTCAATAAGTGCTTTGATCTCATCCATGATTTCCTTATGATGGTTCTAGAATATAAATTAGATGGCCCATAATTCACCAGATGGGTATAATGTACAACCTTGTTTCAATTTTCAAGTTTCACTTATGTTTTAGGAAAGGATACAGCGCTTGTGTCATGTCTCCACAATCACTTAAACCATGTAATAAAACAAACAGCATTTGAGCCATGACGTATATTGACAATGTGAAGAATATCGATTAAAAGAAAAAAACATAAGTAACAATTATATTCGAACCGATATTAGTAGCCAATAAAGAGCACCAACAAAAAGAATACTATAGTCTCCTAAATTTTTCGTTAAATTTTATGACTATGAACTATTAAAAATTAGTATCCCATCTGTCACTGCTCAATCTCACCTGAACACGAGTCTCTTGACTGGCCATCTGTATCTCTGTTTCTCTTATAAAATCCTCCAGAGCTCGCCTAGCCTCTGGTATCTTTATCGCCAAATCAGCCGCAACATTTGCTATCCGACTGTAGTAAAGGAAATTAAAATTTCTATTGTGGAATGATGCGAAGTTGTGAAAGGAATAGCCTGCCCTTCATGATTGTGTGCGCTGTTGAGATAATGGAATAGAATAAATAATTTGACAACGGTAAACTATGATACAAACTTTCTATATGAATCAGTGAAAGAATGAGAACCCGATATTGAATGGGGAATATCAAGACATAATTGTATTATTAGCATTCAAAGAGAGGTTTAGGCAGCAATAGAACTCATGAAGCATGATCAGAAACTTACCCATCTACCCCACCACTGAGGTCAAGCAGAAACTGTAAATCTTCGAGTAGTTGTTTGAGTGAGGCGTCCATCTTAGCTATGGTATTTGTCACCTTGGCCATTTTCTCAGAAGCAGCATCCTGCCAGGATATAATAACATCAAGGTTCCAACTGCCTGGTGTTGATGTTAGCAGGTTGTGATACTCACCCAGTCACTTTGACATAAAGTTGCAGGAACTGATTTTGAGATATTGCCCTCCACCAGAGGGGACAAACTTGTTTATTGATGTAGGACAAGGTTTCGCTTGCTACAGAGGGTATTAGTATTGCTCATTATAGGAACAAGAAGCTTAGAATTCTGGCAATGAATCGATAGCAAAAAATATTAGTTGGTCTGCTGCTTCAAAGTGCTGACATCAAACAATCAGGTGCATACAACTATAACTTGACTTTTTTATTGTACTCACTGGTGAGTTGTAAGGATACAATATGTATCATTCTTAAATAGGGTTAGAGATACCTTGACATTAAGTCACAACTTAGATATGGATATTGGGCTGCTAGGTTAGAGTCTATTTTTTTATTCCATTTCTACATAATTCTGACCTTTAAACTTTTAATCATCTCTAGTAGTGCTTTATTGATACCAGTACCAGCTCCAGTCAACTCATCCTTGAAGGCATCGACTGTTCGGTGATATTCATCCATCTTTAATCATGAAGAAATATCGTATTCTAGTTGGTATCCTAATAATGATGGTGATAATAAAGCCTGATGGTGATTATAAAGAGTTTCTGATCATGTAGGAATGCAGTGTTTGAGAATAATTTACATAATGTTAAACAGCTTGAGTGAAAAACCCTTGTCAAGTCCAAAATAAATCAAGTATTTTCAATCTGATGTGCAAGGACTTCAATGAATTGACCGTCTGCATAGTGGGGCCTGGGGGCTCCCCGCTTATCTTACTGAATATTTAAGATTGAGTGTTTTAATGTTGAAGAAATCATTCGGGTCGGTTTGAATGAAACCTAAATAGAAGATTTCCTATTTTAGGCCATTAGGGATAACGATAGCTCAGTGTTAGAGGCTTCTGATTAGTGATCAAACCCCACCAGATGCACTCTGTTTCTAGTACTATGTGATTTGGCTGCCGTGCGCCATTCACCCTAGCTGACCTGAAATGATAAATAGATAATAATCTGCCACAATCCCAAAGCTTACAAGCCTGAAGAAGGTAAATATACGGTATGAAACTAAATTGCCCAATGCTGGCTCAGTTCTTCTGATTTAGGCTCATTTTTAAGTCAAGTCAATCGGCTGTTTTTGAAGAGTTCATTTTAAAGATGACAATTTTAAAATTGAAGACTGCTCTATTTTTCTACAAAATTGAGGACAACTTTGTGTGCAGGGAGCCCCATAGTGCGTCTCTTATATATTGCTTAACGTGTTTGCAGTGAATATGTATACTTTTTCCGCATTATTTAAAAAAAATATTAATGGTGATAGCTTACCCTGTCTTGAAGGTCGTCAGATTTTTCAAAGAACTCTGCGATTTTCTCCTCAATATAGCTGTCCAGTTCACCGATTTCATCTTTTGCTTTACTCAGAAGTTCTCGGATCAAATTTTCTAAACGAGCCATCTGCTGCTCAAACTTCAACACAGAGACTTGTCCTTACACATCACACAGGACAAAGGTAAACGTAAACATGTTAGTGATAAATATTTCTTCATCAGGTCGTAATAACCATACAATGATGATCTGCAAGTGTGAGGACCCCTTATTAGGTTTAGCGTTGACTTGGTAATGGTAACAACCGAATTGTCATAATATAAAAATATTTTCATAGATTCACAGTGGCGTTCTCAACAAAAAGCACGATTCTATGAGTTATTCTCACCTATGGAAATGTTGAGAATAATCTTACCAGAGTGAGGTGAAGGTCAATGCCTTTAACCTGTTCTCCAGTTTTATTAGCAGTGTGCTCATTTCTAGCCTGAAGTTCTCTCAGTACAGCAGTGAGATCTGTCACTTTACTTCTCATCTGATTAAACTTAATCTCTTTAGCACTTCTACCTTGTGCTAGCATATCACCTGGTTCGCCTGAAAATGATCAAAGATATACAAACATCAGAACGACAGCTCAACACTGACAAAAATGTACCTTTAAAATAATGATGAGATGCGATCATCTCATTTGTACTACAAAAAAACGAAAACGAAAGCATTTTCTTCTATGAAGAAACAGCCAAAGTGGGACTGCTGTAGCAGAGTATTATATCATACCTCCTGCTTTACTAAAGTCTTTGAGGAGCGCTCTCTTGAAGTCTGTATACATCAAGATGAGCCTGTTAATCTGAAATATAAAAGACTGTTTTGGTGACAGCTTGGGTTTCGCAAATAGCCGTAATCACTCTGTACCTTCATACCATTCGATTACCTCGTGTGTTAAAGACTTTGAAAACAAAAACGCATTATTTCTCAGTAATGGTACAATCTGTGACTGACCTAGATATTAACAAAATAATAATCTGATTGTGAAATTATCTCAGATCATTAAAAATATAATAGAAATGTTTTGGTAAAATTTCTACAAAAAGGTATATGTTATATCTCTGAATGGGTAATAGCTATTAGGGTAGTACCATAGTTATCACACAAAAAAAACTTCCTTATTTCACAGCTTATGTCATGGTCGGTCATGCGTTCCATTGGTGCAAACAATTTTAGTTTGTCATCACATTTTTACAGCCATTATTTTTAGTAGGAAAAGAGAAAATCTTGGCTCACTGCATACAAATTAAGAGAAAACATTATAAATAATCTTGACGGACCATTGACGGTACAAACGTGTTGCCTAAAAAGTAGGTCTTATTTTGAAAGTGGCAATGTGGCAATGCGGCAATGTCAGTGCATAAGATTTATTTTTTCTCTGAGTACTATCAAAGCATTTTCCTGCCAGGCCTTGAGGGTGCTGCTTACCAAAGCATGTTGAAACCGTCTTGCAACATAATTATCTTGTATTGCTGAACACGCACGCACGCACACACTCACGCACGCACACTCACATATATATTTACTTATTTGTAATGAGGTAGACATTGACAAATCGCCGTCTGCATGCCAAGAAGAAATTCGAAGAAAATGTTCAGCTTTTTCGTTATGCACCAGGTGGTGAGTATTGCATCATTCTTGATTGGACAAATATGATGTGAAATAGTGATGACACAATGATTGTGGATAAATTATAAGTATCACAAAACGCCTAAATACAATAGTACTGCCTTGTTACTGATTACAAATAATGGCACTTCTTGATAAACCGAAGATTACAATGAATGATTTATTGGTTTTTTTCAGGTTTCATTAAAACATTTTATTCATGGCTCTGTGTAAACCAAATTTGGCAGTCACCACAAACAAGTTGCGTTGGAAGATACATAAGGTAACATTTTGTTATTTAAATAGTTCAATTCCACTGAAGTCTTCTTCATATAAAATCATTGGACTGAAATGTGTAAAGAAAGGTTCATGCATCTTTTCTATCACACATGTAAACAATTTTACCATATGCCTTATGGATTTTTATCTAAATTATAAAATAACCTCTCCTGATAGTGAATGATTTTTTGGCAATCATGATCTTGAATTAGATTCTTACATTGGCCTATTCAAAAAAATGATAATCTGTCAAAATACTTGGCTGTGATGGTAATATAATTTACTAATATGAAACTTTTTAATTTAAATTCTTAAAACTGTCACAAACCAACGATTAGTCAATAACACTTTTAGTTTATCTTAACATTTTTACAAACGCTGTTATGAAAAAAAGAGAAAATTTTGGCACACTGCCTGCAAACCATTAGAAACAACATCATGAATGTCAGTGCACAAGATTTATTTTGCCAACTCTGAATACTATCAAAGCATTTTCCTGGCAGGATTTGCGGTTTACTGCTTACCACAGCGTATTAAACTGTTTCTTGTCTTGCAACATATCTTCTATGCTGTATTACTGTATTATTGTATCAAATGTCTGTAAGTAAAAACTTCCTCCTATGTCGAAAATTATTGCTAGAAATGGCAGACAGCAACATTGTTACCGCTACCAAAGATGAATGGGGAACCAATTATTAGTCACCTTAAGGTTTGACAGATTATTAATAATTGGGGATACTAGTCACAAACTGTTATGATAGTATCATAGTTTATTCTGAGAGTGTATATTATATCATACAATCCATAACGATCCCTTTTGAGTCACGCTGAAGCTCATTCAATTAAATGTGGTAATAATAATGAGCTTTGGGAACAGAGATTATCATCTAGATGAGGAAATAACTGAATATACCTGTGGGATTATTTGGTGTTTAGTTTCTCATTAACCATTCCAGGTAAAACCAAACATGATAAAATTAACAAATGAGCATCACTAAGCTGAGTAATAAGTTTGGAAGTAAACACCACATAGCATGCATTCAAATTACTTGCATTAGTAAGAAGCATTATCTCGCTATGCATGCTGTGAATAGAGAAAAGCAAATTTCAAAGTTTGGTTTAAATTTTTTAATTAATTTAAGTTTAAATTTGGAAATTGAATCATTATCATTATCAAATCTTACTCCAATCTGGAGTTGGAGCCCTAAATCAATTTTATGTGCCACCACAAAGCCAACCTTTGCAACCATTTACTCCGCATGTAGTTCTTAGTAACAAGGTTTTACCTGCGCTGTCAAATCACAAATCATTGATAAGTGACTATATTAGGTTACGTAAACTACATCACAGTCCATGAATTAAATGATTGTTAGCGATTGTTTAGGCATGATCATTTATTCATATCTTGCAAAGGAACTGGAGCCATTTGACTTATAAAAGAAGAAAAAAATTATGTAAATGTTACTGGGTACTTGTGTACGCATATTGATGTATTTCACAGTAGATGATACTTTCTTAGTATAAGCCCATCAATCATCGCTCCCTGGTTGTAAAACATTCCTTAGTTCTTTACATTGGCTTATTGAAAAAAATGATAATCTGTCAAAATACTTGGCTGTGTTGCTGATATAATTTATTGTTATGAAACTTTTTAATTCAAATTCTTAAAACTGTCACAAACCAATCATTAGCGAGTAACACTTTTAGTTTATCATCACAATTTTACAACCGTTATTATGCAAAAAAGAGAACATTTTGGCACACTGCCTGCAAACCATTAGAAAAACAACATCATTAATCTTGGCGGACCATTGACGGTAAAGAGTTGTATACCTAGAAAGTAGGCCAGATCTTGAAATTCATGAGGCAATGTCAGTACGAAAGATATATATCAAAGCATTTTCCTGGCAACATATCTTGCATTGCTGTACCACACACACACACACACACACACACGCACACACACAAATGTATATATTTATTTGTTATGATGTCGGCATTGACAAATCACCGTTGCATGGCGATAGAAAATTCGAAGAAAATGTTCCGCTCTCTCCGCTATGCATCAGGTGGTAAATATTGCATTGTCCTTGATTGGACAAATATGATGTAAAAATAGTGATGACATGAAATGACAAAAATCACAAATCACAAAATGCCAAAATAGAATACCTGCCTTGTTAGTCATAACAAATAATGCAACTTTATGTTTATACCAAGCTTACAATTAGTGATTTATTAGCTTTTTCTCAGGTTTCATTATCATTACGACATTTCGATCACGGCTCTATGTGGACCATTATTTAGCAGTCACCATAAGCAAGACTCACACTTTAAGCACATTAAAATGAATGTGGTAGTGGTAATGAGCATCCAGAACAGAGATTATCAAATAAATAACAGTGTGATTATTTTACTTTAATAGTTCCTCTTTTACTAGGCCACACCCAACTGACAAAGTGAATCGATAACCATTTCTCAGCTCTGTAATGACTTTGGAGATAAATATCACACAGAGGCAAATTAATCTCTGTTTTGAAACTTTTTTATCTTACAATGCTTGCTGTGGATGGAGAAAGGCCAATGTAGAACTGTTGTAATGTTGAATGTTGTAATTTCCCAATTTTGGAAATTGCATAATTTCGCAAATTTAAATGCCAATAAAATAAAACTGTCCATGGATATTCAACCTCACAATGTTAGAATTAGATTAAAATGATAACTGAGAGAATTTTAAGCTCTGTGCTGATCTCGATCCCCGCTTTTTCTTTCAATAGATAAAATAGACCTATACTGCTGGTTGGCCTTCATGGGCGAGGTTTAAAAAACTCGTACTGGTGTTTGAGCCCAAAGCCATAGTTTAAGAGTTCCCTGAAGTCAGCCTGTTCAATCTTACTGTTATGAAAGCTCTAAATATTCCGCATAGAATGATATTTTAGCAAGATAGGCAGTATCCCAACTCACCCATCAAACAACGCTTCTTTTTATTCTTATATTGGTGGTTATCAGGGCAGGTGCAATTGAGTCATATCTTGCATGTGTGATGAAAGAAGCCAGTTTGTTGAAGGATGTAGATTTTTTTGGCTCATAAATTAAAGGTCTTTTTGTGCAAATGTTATGGGGTACTTGCATCCTCCTATAAAATGGCTGTAACTGCAGATGACATCAATAATTTCCTAGTATAAGCCAATCAATCATTGGTATTGTTTACACATTCCAGAGCTCTTACCTAGGTTCTTACACTGAAATGATCAATCCACCTTTAGCGGCAATTCAGTGAATCATTATTTGTAACCCATAAAAATAACACAGAAAATCACAGTTTGTAAAATTTCATATTCTTTGCTAGATTTGTTCTAAGATTGTCACAGAAACCAAAGTTCAGAAAGAAATAGAAGTTAATTAGAATCTATTTTGCGTGTTTATATTTTGGACCATTTTGCAGTTAAGTTTGTTTAAAATCTTTTGTTTCAAATACTGTGTGAACAAAAAATTCAAATTCACAGCAAATTTCCATAATAGCAACCAAGAATGAGGATTTTGGGGTTCCCGGAGTCGGCTGTCTCTTTGAAACCTGTTTCTATGGTATTAGAAATTTTCGAAATGGGCAGACATTTTAACCTGCTACCACTGATGAATTTGAATCTAGTCGTTCGACATTGTTTATAATTGGGGTTATGTTAAAATCATAAACTATTTTGAGACTGTATATTATGTCATACCAATCATTTTGAGTCACACTAAAGCTTACTTAATTGAATGTGGTAATAATAATAAGCCTTGATGAAAGTGATTATTAACCAGATAAGGAAATAAATCTGTGAGATTATTTGGTAGTTCCTTCTTTACCCCTGCATAACCAAAAGGGAAAAACAGGCTTACCCACTGAATTACAACATCTGACAACATGCCAATTAATTAAATGTGATTTTATATGACAAGCTTATGAATTCATGGAGTTGTCCTGATGTCATCGACTGACTGTTAATGAGATTAAGCCCGCGGGCTCTAAATTATCATAAATGATGGGGAAGACAATAGCGTTCTATTGCTCAATTATTATTGTGTTATCTGTATACAGTCAGCAGTGTTTTAGCGATATCACAACATAGTGCCTCTTTTTCTAGGTTCAACACCAATGTATAGGGCCTTATCATCAAAAATGAGGCAATAAAACTGTATGACAATCATATGCATATGAGTATTTGTCTGACGGTTTGAAAGTTGTTCATTGAATTTTATATAATTCACTATTTTTGCACCTGTCCACATTAAAATAAATAGCAAGAACTGTCCCTGTCTTCTCAACAATTAACGTGCCCAACAAAAAAAGACCCGTTAAAAGACGCAATGAACTGAAGTGTCAAATGAATCTTTTTTCCTGCAGGATATCCAACATACCCTGTCCATGTTTATGGAATTGAAAAGTATTTTTCTGCCAGACTCAAATCTTAATGCAATGCTTGGAATCTTCAAGGAAAGCCAAGGACTTTGAATCTTTCATAGAATGTTTACTTTTAGAATTGATTAGAGTTTAAGTATGATGCAAGGGAAGAAATAGCTTGGGTCTTTGCTTCATGATGGCATAAAGTACCAGTCTATGCAGCGTTTTGCGGGGAGTTCAGTTTAGCTGCAGTTTATTTGTAATAACAAGAGCTCTAAATATATTGTTTGGCAGTTGAAGTAGTGTGAACCCAAGCTCATCCATCTAAACTGTAACCACACAAATATGCAAATTAGTTATTCGTGGAACTGCTAGGATGTCATTAAATCTTATAGACTTCCTTGTGTAGTCATGATCTGAGTATAATTCTTATATTACGCTGGTGGCAATGAAATGGTAAATGTCAAAACATAAACAATGACAACGTCATGTCAAGGGTATATAAACCTGGGAAGTAAAGAGTCAAATCAGAAACCAACCTGGTTCGAAGCAAGCATGAGGTATGTGTTCAAAATGCAAAAGCTTTTCCTAGTTTTCTAACCCTTTTCAAATTTGAGTAACCCAGTATTCAGTGTTATTTAGCAGGGTAGTATATATCCTTTTATTTTAGAATTATAAACTTGCAATAATTATTAGATGGTTTTCAGTTTCAATTATATAACAATGTTTCATCTTCTGTTATTTAACAGGGTTATCATTCTGGTATCAATGCTGTTAGGCGGCGCGTTTGCTGCTTACTCCACAAACACAGATAAGTTCTATAGCAGTTTAGGAACATGTGTGACCAAAGTGGGTACCGACATTGATTGTGTTACCGATGTCAAAGAGTCTCTTGAAACCATGTCCGATTATATTCAAAAGGTAAAATATCATGCATACATCTTCTTCTTTAGTCGTCAAAAGCTTTTAGTTGTACTTGTTTCTTTTAGCAGACTATGTCAAACTGAATCATTTCAAATTTATATTTTTTCATAAAGTGCCTTGATAAAAAAAGGGAGGGCTGGCAGAAAGGAAAGCCTGTTAAATACGATAGATATCATAGAAGTAGAGAGCAGAAGAGCGATGAATGATACGGAGAGACAATTAAGATTTTACACACAGCTAATATTATGCCCCCAAACTGTGTTTTGTATCCTACTGTGGCTCTGACACATATCCTGTAGATTGAGGTCAATGTCTTGTTTGTCTATGACTACTAAAGGTGCTGTATTTGAAGAGTTTTTGTTTGTTGAATAATTTATCAGGAACCAAACACATCATACTCGTTTACAGAGTCTCTTAATAAACTAATTAATTGTTAAATCTGTAAATTCCAGCTTCGCAACTTGAAGAATGTGATGGGGAAGATTGATAATGGATTTGATGTCATCAGTACAATAACTAGCATCACGAAGTACATACCCAAAATTGGAGCGCTCATCAGCACCTTACAAAGAACCATTAATGTTGCCAAGGGGCCTTTTGGCAGCGCTTACAGTAGAGTGAAAACGATCGACTCCAAGGTCTATCCTTACAAAAAAAAAGCTGATGATGGAGTTGATAAATGTGAACTAGGTAAGTCATAACTCATGTGAAAATAATTTATTATGTAATAGACCTAAATATACTAATATATTAAGTCAATGGGTACAGTCCATAGGTTCACGCAAGTACTTCCCAATATGAACAATCATTACTGTAATTTACCATGTTTAATTAATCAGTTTGTATTAGTTTGGGCTAAATGTATTACTACATAGTATTTCATATTGATTCTTTTGGTGCCTTTACAGCTAACACTTGGCTCAACAAGCTGAAATCAACATGTAACGGTGGAAAGTCAGGTGTTGGGGCAGCTAGAAGTTGTGTTAATAGAATGTCGTCGGGCAATTTAAAGACATCACTGGGAAACAAACTGGAAGATTTTGGAGGAGCCATCGAGCCAAGCTTTAGTAAAGCTGTAACGGGTTAGTAGATTGTATAGAGTTATGGTTATTCTAGCTTAAGGTAAAATATATAGATTTAGGTTTGAAATTGATTTGAGCTGGAGACTTTCAATTCATGACAATTCAATTGAGAGGGTTATCTAAATAGGCTATGCATTAACGTTGAGTTTATAGACTTAATTTCGAGATCATAATTTGTAACTGATCACAATGGAGTATATTTATTTCCCCAATTTTACTACTTTTATTTGTCTGTCTTTTTGTGCAATGCTGTGAAATTGTTTCCCCCGTAGTTGGTAGACCAATTTATGGTACTAATGACTGAAATCTTTCGCTTGAATTTTTTTATCAAAGTATTTCTTTTGATCACAACCCTTGAATTAATATTGGAATCAATGTTTTTGTTTCCAGGTTTGGGTACACTGGGCTCAGCCTGTGCAACTGTTAAAAGATTCACCGAGGTTGATGTCAACTGGCCGGACATAAGCGGCATCATTAACAGTATGGATAGTATCTATGACGCTCTGAAACCTATGTTAGACTTTTTCGACAAAATACGGGATGCTCTAAAGAAAGACTTGTGTATACCTAACCCCATAGAGGCACTGGCTGAGCTTGAGCTTGTTGAGTGAGTATTGCATTCAGATACTATGAACATGGCAATACAAGAACCTTACCTATGGTAACTTGAACAGATCGTATATGGGGGGGGGGGGCGATTTCATTATATCATATAAGCACATTGAATGGTGGCTATTGACAATTTTAGACCTTGGCAATTTTTTAGTGTTTAGTCATAGTGGCATAGAAAAGGGCAATCAAAATTCTCAAAGTGTGAATCTTCCATTAGTTAGCATCAACCATTTTCTAATACTCGAATATATATGATATGAAGGGAGATTGCTGAAGCAGCTAAAAGTGTTGGAAATGGTGTTAAAGAAGCAGCAAATGACGTTAAAGAATTCTTCGGAGGTTGGGGACGAAAGAGAAGAGCTTTACGTGCAACAGGAACTCAAACTAAGTCTACAGCCCTCATAAAACTTAGTGATGATCAGGCCAAGATGCTTCTACGAACTAAGAGAGCTGGAAACATTTGCTTCAGGTATGCAACTTTGCAAAGAAAATCAAATGCCAGAAGTGATAAAGGGACACAACCATTTGTTTTCTGCCATTACTTTATGTTATTTCCCCATTTACACTGTTTTGATTACATTGACAAGAACCTTGGTTAGCTTTACATACTGGACGAATTGCACGCTGGCCCTCAGATCGGGAGCAGGCAGCTCATTACTCATTACTCCTTTGGCCCAAGGCACTTAGTGTGTAACCTAAAGCATGGCATATATAAAGTATATAACTGTGTTTACTGTAGCGTGAAGGACATCCTTGATGGTATAGACTCTGTGTTTGCACCTCTTGTTGATTTGGCTAACAAAGCAATCGCTGAACTGCTCAAGTTCCTTCCCTCGTTCACACTGCCAGGTAAGCCGTCAAAATCATCATCTCATGCTGTCATTATTACCAAATTGCACAACTATAACCTAGAACGAAATTTCAGGCTACTGTTTTCAAGTGCTTCTTCATCAGAGGGTCATTGTGTAGCGCCACTGTCATGACAATCCTACAATAATTTTAGGCCCAGATTTCAAAATTTAGGAAATAATGCTGCACCAAAGCCAGTGTATCTTATTGAAAGAATTAGCTAATCTGTTTACTATGTCAATCTGAGTTTAGACTCACAACTTACTTTCAGCAAAACTTAGTTTGAAACCAAGAATTTTTAACAATCTCAGCAATGGCATCAACATTTATAATTCCCAACTATAATGTATTTACAGGATTTCCAAACTTCGGAAATATCTTCCAAATCAAATACGACTTTGATTTTCCAACTATCAATTTCGGCATAAGCTTTGCACAGCAGTTTGTCTGGTTTGATTGGGACTGCAGCACACAGGTTAAAAATGTCTGCTCTACCGCTTCTGGTGCTGTGACATTCAACTGTGGACAGTCTCTAAAATCCTACAGCCCATTTTTGGGACGTAAGAGGAGAGCTATATCAGCTTCTAACGATATTGAAACTGTGTAAGTTTTCTCACACTTTTCTAATAAAATCTAAAGGCCTCCTTTCAATATGGCGTCATTTGAACAGCATGATGTAATTTGCTAACAGTCGCTGAATTGTTAGATAATGAAGCTTGGCAAGATGAACTTGTCACAAATTCAAAATTTCAGTTATCTTTTATCCAGGTTAGTTGATGCTTTGCGAAGAGTATTAGACAATGGGTCCAGTGGAAACAGTACAACACCAAACAAGGGCAAAGAAAGCGAGCTGCAAAGTGGATCTCTTCCTAAGACTCATAGGATGGCAAATGGTAACAATACAGTGGGGTTAACATCAATGACATAAAATGACATCATACACAATCCACAAGCTTATTCAGATAAATCAAAAGGCATTGATATTCCTTGTCTGAAAGCTATCAATAAATAAAGAACTAGATGCAGTTTGCTTTGAAATTATTTTAATACTGAAGAATATATATATCACAATATTTGCAGCAGGCAAGTATTATATCAATAATTTGAATGTATTCTCATCTAGGAGTGACAATGGTGGATTTGGATATGTCAGCATTGAGACGAATGCATCCAAGAAATGACAAGAAGGGCCCAATGAGTCGGGATGAATTTCATGTCAGGTATGAGGCGCTGACAGAGGAACAGAAGGAGAAGGTCAGACAGTCTATCAAAGAGAAAGAGAGTCAGCAACAGCCGACCACTACAACTGCTGCTCCAACACCTTCAGCTGACGAGAAGAGGTAATTTTTTCACAAATGTTGTACAAACACTCGGTAAAGATGTTTTCTAGCCTAATGACTTTTTACATTAAATTTGGGTTATAATAGCTTACACTGTGTCTGGGTTCACAGTAGAGTTGATTGATTGATTGTATTACTATCACAAAATATAAAAAGTTGAGATAAAAATGTTGCTGGTACACTCTGCTTGTAAAAAATAAGGAAAGTTGCCTTGCATGGAAATCATGATAAATAATTCAGGTCAGCTGACTTTCTCATTTGATTCACAATAAAGTTGCATTTAATCTAAATAGTACAATTTTTCTTGCCGTTTAAACAGAGCTCAGCTCGAGAATATGCTCAAAGAACTGAAAGCTCAACTTGATGGCTAATAAAAAGTTGTATCGGAACAGCTGCTGCACAACACATCAGCTCGAATAGACTGTCATGTTAGCTAAAATCACCTACCCTACCTGTCCCACTGTCTGTGTGATATACGTATATAACCACTGTAATAAACTTTCTATTTTATGTATCACATAAAGTTCTTGAATTCCTTTTCTGTTTTATGAGTTTTCTATTACAACTGAATCTATTCAGCTATCTGTGGCCCAGTCTTCTGATTGTAACTTTTCTTTCTTCACTTTATGAATTTACTTACCGTTCAATAATGAAAATAAAATCTTGCCAGCAGCCAAACTATGAGGAATCCTTTGGGAGGGCTCCATAATACCATCGCTAACCATGAAAAATAGTTGATGAGCGCCTCCGAATACAGGCAAACAGCTAAGGTCATTCCACATTGACCCCCCTCCCTCTATGGCAAAACAACTAAACTAAATTAGTATGGTAACAATGACCTGGCAAATAGACAGCATTGAAATTAATGTATAAATAATTTAATTGTGGATACAATTCTTTTGGCAGGCATCCTTCAATCGAATGTTTTAAATTTCACACTTGCTAGATAATTTATTTTTGGCTGATAAATAAAATTCCATTCATAAGATGTTGCCACTATATTAATATCTGCACAAATAATTTTTAAAACTTTTATTTACATAAAATGCTGGTTGCATGACATTTTTATATGATATTTTAATTCCCAGGGAGGGTCTGAGATGTCACCTACTGATAGCCACATAACACGAGAAATAAGACAGCTGACAGCCACGTAGCCATTTTCAAATCCTTATGCATGTCTTTGAGGATTCTCTCTGCAAGATGCTGCTGAGCTGACAGTTTATCTATCTTATTAAAATCAAATCACCAACGGGTAGAGAGAGTCATCAGAACAAAATATCAATGGCCAGTGGCCAGATTGAAAGCTATAGGCTACAGTGTTGACATTATTAAATAACGGATTTGTGTAAGTTGTCTTTTTATTTTCAAAGGAGGAGAAACTGGTAATGCAAATACTGTATGTAATATTATTGCTATAATGCAGTTTATTATGACATGCTGTCCATCTGTCTGTGTCAAGGTTTTCAGTGAATTAAACAGAATTCATTGTTTTGAGCAAGGCTCGGAGAAGGTGCAGTGTGTCACTGAATGAATCTTGTATCCTGCGGCAATGTGGCAATGTGGCAATGTGGCAATGTGGCAATGTGGCAATGTGGCAATGTGGCAATGTGGCAATGTGGCAATGTGGCAATGTCAGCTGTGCATAAGATTTATTTTGCAAATTCTGAATACTATCAAAGCATATTCCTGCCAGGCCTTGAGGGTGCTGCTTACCAAAGCATGTTGAAACCGTCTTGCAACATATCTTGTATTGCTGAACACGCACACAAACACGCACACTCACATATATATTTACTTATTTGTAATGAGGTAGACATTGACAAATTGCCGTCTGCATGCCAAGAACAAATTCGAAGAAAATGTTCAGCTTTTCCATTATGCACCAGGTGGTGAGTATTGCATCGTTCTTGATTGGACAAATATGATGTAAAAATAGTGATGACACAATGATTGTGGATAAATCATAAGTATCACAAAACGCCTAAATACAATAGTACTGCCTTGTTACTGATTACAAATAATGGCACTTCTTGATTTATTGGTTTTTTTCAGGTTTCATTAAAACATTTTATTCATGGCTCTGTGTAAACCAAATTTGGCAGTCACAACAAACAAGTTGCGTTGGAAGATAAATTAGGTACCATTTTGTTATTTAAATAGTTCAATTCCACTGAAGTCTTCTTCATATAAAATCATGGACTGAAATGTGTAAAGAAAGGTTCATGTATCTTTTCTATCGCACATGTAAACAATTTTACCATGTGCCTTATGGATTTTTATCTGAATTATAAAATAACCTCTCCTGATAGTGAATGATTTTTTGGCAATCATGATCTTGAATTTAGCTGATGGCTGAGATATCGATTAGGAGTTTCAAGCCAGTCCTCTACATCAGCCAGCCTAAACCCATATTTTCAGAGGACTATGGATAATGCTTGTAGTACAACGCTTTGTGATGCATGTTATATCAATGAAAGAACCTGTTGACTCAAGCTCATGCATATCTAACATTGAAGCACTATATTTCACGACGGGTTTAGTCAGCCAGCAGCTGACCTGACACGCATGGTAAACCATTAATGACTAAGGAAAGCTAATCCCTCTCACTTAGCCTTAATTCCTAAGTTATTATTGGAGTACTCATACATCAAAATTGTCGCCTGCTAACAAAACTGAAAAAGAAAACTTTCATTATGTAATTTTTATGCGGTACTTGTGTCCTCATCTGAAATGATGTCCGATCTATATGTCATGAGTAATTCCTAGTATAAGCCAATCAATCATTGTTACCAATAGAAAACTTCCTGTTGCTCAATTACTATTACGTTATCACTCACATCAAAAGTGACAAAAAAATTATTTTGAGAGTGCATATTATATCATACAATCCAGAACGATCCCTTTTGAGTCACACTGAAGCTCATTAAATTAAATGTGGTAATAATAATGAGCTTTGGGAACAAAGATTATCATCTAAATGAGGAAATAAATGAATATACCTGTGAGATTATTTGGTGTTTAGTTTCTCAATAACCATTCTAGGTAAAACCAAACATGATAAAATTAACAAATGAGCATCACTAAGCTGACTAATAAGTTTGGAAGTAAACACCACATAGCATGCATTCAAATTACTTGCATTAGTAAGAAGTATCTCAGTTCATTAAAAGTATTTTGGCTTCAAGTTGCTGTAGAGCTATCTTCTCATTTTCATACAATTTTGTTCTTATTATAAACTAGAAGTTATCCCACTTTGCCCAAATTTTCATATCCCGTCCTTGTATCAGGCTAAACATAGAGAATTCTTTACAGAAGAAGAATCTAGGATCAAAAATTGAATGTCTCCACACATTAGAAATTTTATCAGCATACAAGTTCTTCCTGTATGCAGGTATTTTTCAAACTCCAAGCACCAAGCAGAACAATCAATTGTGTTAATGTCGTTAAAAAACTCTCCATAAACCCTTATACTTGCAAGATAATAATTGAATAGATAGTGATAGATATTTGATTTACAATTTCCGATCCAAATTCAATACTACTGCTTTTAATTTTGCTGGACTGGGTAATAGTTTTTGAGTGGTTGGATTAAATGAGGTCGCATAATTCATCTACTGGTACTTGAATCAACCCACCTTCACCAGTGATATGAACAAAGTTTGAGCCAGGGATACCCATCAAACAATTATAAAATATTTTAATCCTACGAAATACACAAGAAAGCCTGACACTATCACATTTCAAACAAGAATTAATCGAGGAAACAATTTCAATTAAAAATTAGTGAAGTTTATCAGGGTTGTTTCAAAAGTAAATTACTATCTTTCAAGCAAAATGTTTAAGAGTAGATTGGGCAGTGCTTCTGATTTAAACAAAAATAAGTGTCACATTTCAAATCCCAAATCTTTCCCTCAAAGAAGCCCTAATAGTAGTAGTATTGATATTATAGAGGCATATTATATCAGATATAAAATACTTTCTACTTACTATTCGATTATGATCAGGTAAATACCAGAGAAGGCATGAGAGGGATTTCATTTTGCAGCTTAAGTTGAGCTAGAATATTCCCAAATGCAGTCACCAATAGCTCCTTGGCCATATACCATCAACAGCTTGAAGTCATTATGGTTAGTTGGGTATCCGGATAAATCACAGTATGAAAGGTATTTACTATGGTATCTACCTGTCACAAGGATATTATTGTTCACTGTGTTGAGGGCTGTGATGTCATACAGAGAGCAAGGAGTTACAGGTAGCGCTGTCACGATTTTGTATTTGGCTAGGACTGCCTCCATTCCGATTGTGGCATCGATTTTCCCGATTTCGTTTTTTCGATTTTACACCTTCGCTTTCAACCAATCCTTGTCCCAATTTCGATTTTCGATTTCTCCTTATCGGTATTTTCGATTTTAGGTATCAATAAATGGTTATAATCTTTGAGATTAGTTAGCGAGTGAATTGAAGTGTGATAAGATATTGTGTGAATGCAAAGAGGAATAGTAATAACTATATATCGACCATAGTAACCGTGACAATGAATTTACCGCTGTGCACTCGACTTCAGCTGTCACCTTATTAAATCGCGATAATGAGGTGTGAGCGATTAGGTATTCCGGATATGAATCATAATATCGTGACAGCACTAGTTACAGGGGTCTTAGCCCATGATTATATTCAAAATAATATAGCAATATAATTTTGAGATTATGTCCACTTATTATGAGATTATGTCCATTTAATCTTGTCACCAAACAATAGCTCAAGCGCCTGTTTTTAAAACAATTTTAATTAGCCACACAATTACACATCATTATGAAAAGCAGCACATGATAACCCTACATGAAAAGAATGCTGTGTGTACAGCCTCTGCTTACAATTTAAATTGCAAGAATACTAAATTATGCTGTGTTAAACCATTGTCCAGCTCCTATCTCAATTTAAACTTATGAATCCCTATGCTCAGTACCAAGACATGCACATATTTTGGCAACCTTCCCTTTATCATAATAGATAGATTGCAATTCAGTATTCATAGATCAGTTTCTTGCAAAAATCTGTAATCAAAGAGTTACCCATGCCTGCCTATTGTCAAGCCCTGGGGACTAACCAAACCCATGACCTCCAATACATGCGTGCTTAGCGACTGACACTCTTAGCGTATACCACCAACTCTTAAATCAATTTCATTCTTCTTAGCACGCTTTCTGCATTAATAAATAATCGAAGCAACTAAAATATAATCTATTTAGCCACAATTTCTAAATTTAAAGATGCATTGCCGTTTGACTAAATAAGCCATCACAAAAGTACAAGGAAGATCTTTTCGGACCGACAGAGTCAGTATATTGTGGAGGCATGTGTCATATGAGATTATAATAATATTAATAACCATTCATGTCATGGTTTCACTGGCTTGCTATGCTTGGCTCAGGGAGGCTCTACTGGTCGTGGAGCAAGTCAATTGAATAGTATAAAACTCATGCACTTTCCCCGACAATCTGTTGTTTGACAAAGGTGAGCTAACCTATATATACAGGGAAATTACAACTTAACTACGCGTGAATAAAAAATCTTGTTGAGATATTAAACATTGAAATAAGATGGGAAACCAAACAAGACCAAGACTCATTTCCACATTTAATGTTGAATGATGAAATATTCCGCCAAATTACTCGATTCGATTCAGCGCCATCAATAATTTATTTTATAATCAGAATATTTAGTAAAATGTAGTATAAACAATTTATAATCTTTGGTATTAACAGTATTAGGCAAACTGTAGTGGATTATAATTGTACTTGTGGCATTTGGGACAAAGGATTATTGTGCCTCATACATTGATTGAATTGAACGCTTGTTATAGATGGGGCTTTGTTTAGATAAAGAGAGTATATCAAAGGCTAAGGTCTCTGGCGTATTCGCAAACGTTAGCATACATCAGGCATACTTTAAAAAAAATAGATATACATGTTACATTTTGCTTGTATGCAATTTAAAATGATGCAAAAATCGGCATTTTTGGACAGCCCTATTCTAAACGACCAAAAAAAATTTGGAAGAAATCAGACTATCGGAAGTAGGTTTGCGATACATTACCTTGTTAGTAAAGGCTGTTTTTTGTAGATTTCTCTGAGAAATAATATTTTTTTAAATATTATTCTTGCTCATTGGGTTTATATTGGTATAATGCATAATTACATGTGGGTCTAATTCACCTATGATAAATACACTTCCCTAGAGTGAAGTTCAAAGTTTGGTCAGGAGGAGCTAATCACTAAATTCAGCCAATACTTTTAATGAACTGAGATTATCTCTTTATGCGTGCTGTGAATAGAGAAAGCAAATTTCAAAGTTCGGTTTAAATTTGTTAATTAATTTAAGTTTATATTTGGAAATTGAATCATTATCATTATCAAATCTTACACCAATAAAAATGGCGATCAAACTGATCATGTCCAATATATATTGCACAAGGCATCTGGAGTTGGAGCCCTAAATCAATTTTATGTGCCACCACAAAGCCAACCTTTGCAACCATTTACTCCGCATGGAGTTCTTAGTAACGAGGTTTTACCCTGCGCTGTCAAATCACAAATCATTGATAAGTGAGTATATTAGGTTACGTAAACTACATCACAGTCCATGAATTAAATGATTGTTAGCGATTTTTTAGGCTGGATCATTTAAATCATATCTTGCAAAGGAACTGGAGCCACTTGACTTATAAAAGAAGAAAAAAATTATGTAAATGTTACTGGGTACTTGTGTACTCATATTGATGTATTTCACAGGTAGATGATACTTTTTTAGTATAAGCCCATCAATCATCGTTCCCTGGTTGTAAAACATTCCTTAGTTCTTTACATTGGCTTACTGAAAAAAATGATAATCTGTCAAAATACTTGGCTGTGTTGCTAATATAATTTATTGTTATGAAACTTTTTAATTCAAATTCTTAAAACTGTCACAAACCAGTTATTAGTGAGTAACACTTTTAGTTTATCATCACAATTTCACAACTGTTATTATGCAAAAAAGAGAACATTTTGGCACACTGCCTGCAAACCATTAGAAAAACAACATCATTAATCTTGGCGGACCATTGACGGTAAAGAGTTGTTTACCTACAAAGTAGGTCAGATCTTGAAAGTCATGAGGCAATGTCAGTACACAAGATGTATTTTTTTTAGATGTATTTATTTATTTTTTATGATGTCGACGTTGACAAATCACCCCTTGCATGGCGATAGAAAATTCAAAGAAAATGTTCCGCTCTCTCCGCTATGCATCAGGTGGTAAATATTGCATTGTCCTTGATTGGACAAATATGACGTAAAAATGGTGATGACATAACATGACAAAAATCACAAATCACAAAATGCCAAAATAGAATACTGCCTTGTTAGTCATTACAAATAATGCTACTTTATGTTTATACGAAGCTTACAATTAGTGATTTATTAGCTTTTTTTCGGGTTTCATTATCATTAAGACATTTTAATCACGGTGTAGTATTGTAAACTGTCCCCCACGCGAAAACAACCCCGGGACACTTTACAATATTGTAAACAGTCCCGGGGACACTTTACAATAAAAACAGGCCTATTGTAACCTGTCCCCCCCTATTGTAAACTGTCCCCCCCCCCTATTGTAAACGGTCCCCCCCCTATTGTAAACTGTCCCACCCCCCTATTGTAAACTGTCCCCCCCTATTGTAAACTGTCCCCCCTATTGTAAACTGTCCCCTATTTATGACTGTCCATTTCAAGGGTCCAGCTGTTAATCATCATTCTAAATGGGTCAGTCTGTCAGATCATCTAACTGGAGCAAACCATGATGTTCTGGCTGCCACTATGATGGCCCAAGCTGTACCATGGGATGGTGGTGGTGGTATCTCACTGTCATTATGAATGAGTGTATAAAGCCTCTTTTTTATATGGTACTTTGTAGATCTATTTTTCGCAAACACAAGTTGTTATTTGAAGCTCCTATGATTTAGAGATGTCTGGTTTGCTAAGAAAGGTGTACTAAGCCAACAGTGAATAGATGTGTAGTTACCAAATCACAGAACACACATACTTTCATTGCAAGTTCATGAGCTGCACGAAAACAACCACCCCATTCATTCATCATAGAATCAACCTTAATCAAGCATTTGTCTGTGAGTGATTACTGTAAGTCACAAGTGTGACACCGAGACATGATAAATTTTAATCTTACCATATTGTGAGCCCTGGTATTGTACTGTGAATGATTGCTTAAGCCGCGCAGAACAACCATCTCCCACATTAGCTTATATGAACTGTATGTCCAAAAATTGCTTTCGGAACCTTATTATTTTATAGCAACAGTATTAATGTCATAACGATGTTACTTGTTGATTTTCAGATGGATGAATAGCAATTTAATGAAAGTAACAGGTTATTTGCATTCATAGTAGCTCTATGACCCGCGCAAAAACAACCCCCCCCCCCCATATCTATCTAGAAATATGCTGCTTTTTCTTCGTTGTTAGGGTGAGTCCTGAAAAAGTTTCTACTACATTACTTATCGCACTAAACACTGTCACCTTGCATATCGACCCATTGCTTAAGCCGCGCGAAAACAACCACCCGCTAAGCTGTCTTATAAAGATTATCTGTCCAAAAGTCTCAAACGGAATGAACCATGATTTTTCAGCTATAATTTGATTGTCATGAGGTGACTGTGTACCAAACTTCAGATTAATCGGTTAGAACTTAATGACACAACGGATGATATGTCATTCTTTGCAGGTTCATGAGCCGCGCGAAAACAACCACCCCATTCATTCATCTTGAAATCTACCTCCATCAAGCATTTGCCTGTGAGTGACACCAGTCAGCCACAAGTGTGAGAAATAATTACTTTTGAGCTTTTCATCTGGTGCGGCCTGGTATTGAACTGTAAAATATTGCTTAAGCCGCGCAAACAACCACCCCCTAAGCTGTCTTATAAAGATTATCTGTCAAAAAGTCTTTAACGGAATGAACCATGATTTTGCAGCCATAATGTGATTGTCATGAGGTGACTGTGTACCAAATTTCAGATTAATAGGTTAGAACTTGATGACACAGCAGATGATATGTCATTCTTTGTAGGTTCATGAGCCGTGCGAAAACAACGACCTCATGACAATCGCATTATGGCTGCAAAATCGGTTTATTCTGTTTGAGACTTTTTGACAGATGATCTTTATAAGACAGCTTAGGGGGTGGTTGTTTTGCGGGCTTAAGCAATATTTTACAGTGCAATACCAGGCCGCACAATATGAAAAGCTCAAAGTAATTATTTCTCCATAGAGCTACTATGAATGCAAATAACCTGTTACTTTCATTAAACTGCAATTAATCCATCTGAAAATCAACAAGTAACATCGTTATGACATTAATACTGTTACTACAAAATAACATAAGGTTCCGGAAGCAATTTTTTTAACATACAGTTCATATAAGCTAATGTTTAAGCAATCATCCACAGTACAATACCAGGGCTCACAATTATGGTAAGATTAAAATTTATCATGTCTTGGTGTCACACTTGTGACTTACAGTTATCACTCAAAGACAAATGCTTGATGAATGAATGGGGTGGCTGTTTTAGCGCGGCTCATGAACCTGCAATGAAAGTATGTGTGTTCTGTGATGTGGCAACTACACATCTATTCACTGTTGGCTTAGTGCACCTTTCTTCGCAAACCATACATCTCTTAATGATAGGAGCTTCAAATAACAACTAGTGTTTGCGAAAAATAGATCTACAAAGTACCATATGAAAAAGAGGCTTTACATCCTCATTCATAATGTCAGTGAGATACCACCACCATCCAATTGTACAGCTTGGGCCATCATAGTGGCGGTCAGAACATCATGGTTTGCGCCAGTTAGATGATCTGACCCATTTAGAATGATGATAAACAGCTGGGCCCTTGAAATGGACAGTCATAAATAGGGGGGACAGTTTACAATAAGGGGGACAGTTTACAATAGGGGGGACAGTTTACAATAGGGGGGACAGGTTACAATAGGCCTGTTTTTATTGTAAAGTGTCCCCGGGACAGTTTACAATATTGTAAAGTGTCCCGGGGTTGTTTTCGCACGGGGGACAGTTCACAATACTACAACGGCTCTATGTGGACCATTATTTAGCAGTCACCATAAGCAAGACTCACACTTTAAGCACATTAAAATGAATGTGGTAGTGGTAATGAGCATCCAAAACAGAGATTATCAAATAAATAACAGTGTGATTATTTTACTTTAATAGTTCCTCTTTTACACACCCAACAGACAAAGCTGATTGATAACCATTTTTCAGCTCTGTAATGACTTTGGAGATAAATATCACACCGAGGCCAATTAATTTCTGTTTTGAAGCTTTTTATCTTACAATGCTTGCTGTGGATGGAGAAAGGCCAATGTAGAACTGTTGTAATGTTGAACGTTGTAATTTCCCAATTTTGGAAATTGCATAATTTCGTAAATTTAAATGAAGTTGTCCTGATGTCATCGACTGACTGTTAATTAGATTAAGCCCTCGGGCTCTAAATTATCATAAATGATGGGGAAGACAAAAGCGTCCTATTGCTCAATTATTATTGTGTTATCTGTATACAGTCAGCAGTGTTTTACCGATATCACAACATATTGCCTCTTTCTCTAGGTTCAGCACCAATGTATAGGGCATTATCATTAAAAATGAGGCAATAAAACTGTATGACAATCATATGCATATCAGTATTTGTCTGACTGTGTGAAAGTTGTTCATTGAATTTTATATAATTCACTATTTTTGCACCTGTCCACATTAAAATAAATAGCAAGAACTCTCCCTGTCTTCTCAACAAATAGTGTGCCCAACAAAAAAAGACCCATTAAAAGACGCAATGAACTGAAGTGTCAAATGAATCTTTTTTCCTGCAGGATATCCAACATACCCTGTCCATGTTTATGGAATTGAAAAGTATTTTCTGCCAGACTCAAACCTTAATGCAATGCTTGGAATCTTCAAGGAAAGCCAAGGACTTTGAATCTTTCATAGAATGTTTACTTTTAGAATTGATAAGAGTTTAAGTATGATGCAAGGGAAGAAATAACTTGGGTCTTTTCTTCATGATGGCATAAAGTACCAGTCTATGCAGCGTTTTACGGGGAGTTCAGTTTAGCTGCAGTTTATTTATAATAACAAGAGCTCTAAATATATTGTTTGGCGGGTTGAAGTAGTGTGAACCCAAGCTCATCCATCTAAACTGTAACCACACAAATATGCAAATTAGTTATTTGTGGAACTGCTAGGATGTCATTAAATCTTATAGACTCCCTTGTGTAGTTATGATCTGAGTATAATTCTTATATTACGCTGGTGGCTATGAAATGGTAAATATCAAAACATAAACAATGACAACGTCATGTCAAGGGTATATAAACCTGGGAGGTAAAGAGTCAAATCAGAAACCAACCTGGTTCGAAGCAAGCATGAGGTATGTGTTCAAAATGCAAAAGCTTTTCCTAGTTTTTTAACCCTTTTCAAATTTGAGTAACCCAGTATTCAGTGTTATTTAGCAGGGTAGTAGATATCCTTTTATTTTAGAATTATAAACTTGCAATAATTATTAGATGGTTTTCAGTTTCAATTATATAACAATGTTTCATCTTCTGTTATTTAACAGGGTTATCATTCTGGTATCAATGCTGTTAGGCGGCGCATTTGCTGCTTACTCCACAAACACAGATAAGTTCTATAGCAGTTTAGGAACATGTGTGACCAAAGTGGGTACCGACATTGATTGTGTTACCGATGTCAAAGAGTCTCTTGAAACCATGTCCGATTATATTCAAAAGGTAAAATATCATGCATACATCTTCTTCTTTACTCATCAAAAGCTTTTAGTTGTACTTGTTTCTTTTAGCAGACTATGTCAAACTGAATCATTTCAAATTTATATTTGTTTTATAAAGTGCCTTGATAAAAAAAGGGAGGGCTGGCAGAAAAGAAAGCCTGTTAAATACGATAGATATCATAGAAGTAGAGAACAGAAGAGCGATGAATGATAAAGAGAGACAAATAAGATTTTACACACAGTTATAATTATGCCCCCAAACTGTGTTTGGTATCCTACTGTGGCTCTGACACATATCCTGTAGTTTGAGGTCAATGTCTTGTTTGTCTTTGACTACTAAAGGTGCTGTATTTGAAGAGTTTTTGTTTGTTGAAGAATTTATCAGGAACCAAACACATCATACTCATTTACAGAGTCTCTTAATAAACTAATTAATTGTTTAATCTGTAAATTCCAGCTTCGCAACTTGAAGAATGTGATGGCGAAGATTGATAATGGATTTGATGTCATCAGTACAATAACTAGCATCACGAAGTACATACCCAAAATTGGAGCGCTCATCAGCACCTTACAAAGAACCATTAATGTTGCCAAGGGGCCTTTTGGCAGCGCTTACAGTAGAGTGAAAACGATCGACTCCAAGGTCTATCCTTACAAAAAAAAAGCTGATGATGGAGTTGATAAATGTGAACTAGGTAAGTTATAACTCATGTGAAAATAATTTATTATGTAATAGACTTAAATATACTAATATATTAAGTCAATGGGTACAGTCCATAGGTTCACGCAAGTACACAACCTATTTCAAAGGTCTAACAACTTCCCAATATGAACAATCATTACTGTAATTTACCATGTTTAATTGATCAGTTTGTATTAGTTTGGGCTAAATGTATTACTACATAGTATTTCATATTGATTCTTTTGGTGCCTTTACAGCTAACACTTGGCTCAACAAACTGAAATCAACATGTAACGGTGGAAAGTCAGGTGTTGGGGCAGCTAGAAGTTGTGTTAATAGAATGTCGTCGGGCAATCTAAAGACATCACTGGGAAACAAACTGGAAGATTTTGGAGGAGCCATCGAGCCAAGCTTTAGTAAAGCTGTAACGGGTTAGTAGATTGTATAGAGTTATGGTTATTCTAGCTTAAGGTAAAATATATAGATTTAGGTTTGAAATAGATTTGAGCTGGTGACTTTCAATTCATGCCAATTCAATTGAGAGGGTTATCTATATAGGCTGTGCATAAACGATGGGTTAATAGACTTAATTTCAAGATCATAATTTGTAACTGATCACATTGGAGTATATTTATTTCCCCAATTTTACTACTTTTATTTGTCTGTTTTTGTGTGCAATCATACTTGCCAAGTAATCTAAATTCAAAATAGGGAGATTCCATTTTACGGCGATACTGCACCACAACGTGGTGCTTCGAGGGTGCGAAGCACCCGAGTCACCCACCTGGGGGTTTGGGGGGCGGTGTGAGCCCCCCAACAGGGTACGGGGCGGAGCCCCGTCTGCAGAAGCTCTGAGAGCGTTTCCAGCCACTAGGAAGGGCTAAAAAGGTATATTTGACCCTAATAATTTCATGTTTGTACTAGTACTTAAATATCAAACTGAGGTGAAATACACTTTAAACAATTACAATCAATACATGGGCCCCTGGGACTCTTATATACATGCCTTTACATTGTCAATGTCCAGTATCAAACACCCCATTGGCAAAGTAGAGGCATGTAAGTCCCAGGGGCCCATGGCTACAAGTGCCCATGCATCATCAAGATCTGAAAATGTGCTCAGTCACAGACAGTGAGAATCCAGATAAGGTACTATATTCCTGTTTGGCTAACATTAAATATGTTTCAAAGTCTTTGGTCCGAGCTTTGTTAAATTGTAGTGGACCTACCTTTGGAATTGTTAGGTTTCTATTTCCCTTCACTTAAATTTAACTAGAGTAGACAGTACAAAATTAATACTAAAAAATGTGTGATCTGAAAGGAAATGAAAACTAAATGTATGCACTTGACTAGCTACTTTATATTGTGACCAATGACAGTCAGTGTTGTGAGATATGAGAGGATGCTATTGGTCATTTACAATAATAGGCTGAATCTTAAGAAAACAGGTAAATTTGTTATGATTATTTAATTTGATAATTCTTTCAATTTTGTGTGCAAAGACCTTAACAGTAACTAGTCAACAACAACATGTGCTTGGATAACTATCAAAAAATTGCGATTGGACTGTTTTCTCTAAAATCTGGAGGAAATAGTGAGATTTACAAAAAGTGGGAGGTGGGTGTAAAAATATGGAGGGTCACGCCTAAATCGGGAGACTTGGCAAGTATGTGTGCAATGCTGTGAAAATGTTTCCCCCGTAGTTGGTAGACCAACTTATGCTAGACCAACTTATGGTACTAATCTCTCGCTTGAATTTTTTTATCAAAGTATTTCTTTTGATCACAACCCTTGAATTAATATTGGAATCAATGTTTTTGTTTTCAGGTTTGGGTACACTGGGCTCAGCCTGTACAACTGTTAAAAGATTCACCGAGGTTGATGTCAACTGGCCGGACATAAGCGGCATCATTAACAGTATGGATAGTATCTATGACGCTCTGAAACCTATGTTAGACTTTTTCGACAAAATACGGGATGTTCTAAAGAAAGACTTGTGTATACCTAACCCCATAGAAGCACTGGCTGAGCTTGAGCTTGTTGAGTGAGTATTGCATTCAGATACTATGAACATGGCAATACAAGAACCTTACCTATGGTAACTTGAACAGATCGTATGTGGGGGGGGGGGGGGCGATTTCATTATATCATATAAGCACATTGAATGTGGCTATTGACAATTCAGACCTTGGCACTTCTTTAGTGTTTAGTCATAGTGGCATAGAAAAGGGCAATCAACATTCTCAAAGTGTGAATCTTCCATTAGTTAGCATCAACCATTTTCTAATATCTCGAATATATATGATATGAAGGGAGATTGCTGAAGCAGCTAAAAGTGTCGGAAATGGTGTTAAAGAATTCTTCGGAGGTTGGGGACGAAAGAGAAGAGCTTTACGTGCAACAGGAACTCAAACTAAGTCTACAGCCCTCATTAAACTTAGTGATGATCAGGCCAAGATGCTTCTACGAACTAAGAGAGCTGGAAAAATTTGCTTCAGGTATGCAACTTTGCAAAGAAAATCAAATGCCAGAAGTGATAAAGGGACACAACCATTTGTTTTCTGCCATTACTTTATGTTATTTCCCCATTTACACTGTTTTGATTATATTGACAAGAACCTCGGTTAGCTTTACATACTGGACGAATTGCACGCTGGCCCTCAGATGGGGGAAGGCAGCTCATTACTCATTACTCCTTTGGCCCAAGGCACTTAGTGTGTAACCTAAAGCATGGCATATATAAAGTATATAACTGTGTTTACTGTAGCGTGAAGGACATCCTTGATGGTATAGACTCTGTGTTTGCACCTCTTGTTGATTTGGCTAACAAAGCGATCGTCGAACTGCTCAAGTTCCTTCCCTCGTTCGCACTGCCAGGTAAGCTGTCAAAATCATCATCTCATGCTGTCATTGTTATCAAATTGCACAACTATAACATAGAACTAAATTTCAGGCTACTGTTTTCAAGTGCTTCTTCATCAGAGGGTCATTGTGTGGCGCCACTGTCATGACAATCCTACAATAATTTTAGGCCAAGATTTCAAAATTTAGGAGATAATGCTGCACCAAAGCCAGTGTATCTTATTGAAAGAATTAGCTAATCTGTTTATTATGTCAATCTGAGTTTAGACTCACAACTTACTTTCAGCAAAACTTAGTTTCAAACCAAGATTTTTTGACAATCTCAGCAATGGCATCAACATTGATAATTCCCAACTATAATGTATTTACAGGATTTCCAAACTTCGGAAATATCTTCAAAATCAAATACGACTTTGATTTTCCAACTATCAATTTCGGCATAAGCTTTGCACAGCAGTTTGTCTGGTTTGATTGGGACTGCAGCACACAGGTTAAAAATGTCTGCTCTACCGCTTCTGGTGCTGTGTCATTCAACTGTGGAAAGTCTCTAAAATCGTACAGCCCATCTTGGGGGCGTAAGAGGAGAGCTATATCAGCTTCTAACGATATTGAAAATGAGTAAGTTTTCTCACACTTTTTTACTAAAATCTAAGAGCCTCCTTTAAATATGGCGTCGTTTGAACAGCATGATGTAATTTGCTTACAGCCGCTGAATTGTTAGATAATGAAGCTTGGCAAGATGAACTTGTCACAAATTCAGAATTTCAGTTATCTTTTATCCAGGTTAGTTGATGCTTTGCAAAGAGTATTAGACAATGGGTCCAGTGGAAACAGTACAACACCAAACAAGGACAAAGAAAGCGAGCTGCAAAATGGATCTCTTCCTAAGACTCACAGGATGGCAAATGGTAACAATACAATGGGGTTAAGATTAATGACATAAAATGACATAATACACAGTCCAAGCTTATTTAGATAAATCAAAAGGCATTGATATTCCCTGTCTGAAAGCTATCAATAAATAAAGAACTAGATGCAGTTTGCTTTGAAATTAATTTCAATACTGAAGAATAAATATAATTATCACAATATTTGCCAGCAGGCAGTTATTATATCAATAATTTGAATGTATTCCCATCTAGGAGTGACAATGGTGGGTTTGGATATGTCAGCATTGAGACGAATTCATCCAAGAAATGACAAGAAGGGCCCTATGAGTCGTGATGAACTTCATGCCAGGTATTAGGCGCTGTCGCATCTACAGCAGCAAACAGGAGAATTTTCTATACCAACATCAGACACAATAACAACATCCAATGTCTTTGCCAGCATCATCATCAGTACACTCAAACCTCGACTTGAGGACACGCAGTTACCAGCCAGTGCATCTCACCTCGAGGACACGCAATTAAAGTCAATTCTAAATTCTATCCTTAATACCGGTGCCACCCTAACGCCAGAACCGTGACAACCATGACAATGCAGTAAAGGTGGCGCCAACAGAGACAATTCAGAATTAGCATAATGTCTGACTTACACCAACCCACTCTTGCGGCCGATCGACCCTGGATCAACCCACTCTTGCGGCCGATCAACCCTCTTTTTGCGGAAAATTGTGTTATAAACTTGTTGTTATGCTTATTTGACGTCAGCAGTTTTGTAATGTGTCTGGGTTTATAGTATTTAAGAACATTGTTGTCTATTGAAATTCATGATCTGCTTGGCGACCCTCTGGTCGACAAGTAGGGGTGGAACGACCTCTTGAGATTGGAGTTGAATTTGGGATATTTGACCTCGGATCCAACCACAAACCGGTCAGATATGTGTTATGTCTGATCCGAGATGATGCGTTTTTAATCAACACTTACTTAGCATCATATATCTCACTGAAAATGACAAGGGAGGAAGTATGATAGTCATTAATTTGTAGTTCAGATAAGATAATTGAGTTTGGCTGAATGCACCTAGTGGTGATCAGTAGGCATTCAATACCTACCTATCTCATTTTCATAGCTATCTATATTGTTGCTGATTAAATTTGATGGATGTGTTTTTTCTGCTGAAATTGATAGAAGCATCTTTACTCAGATCGTTGTGACATGAGACAAAATTTTGTCCAATGATGTTCCTTGTAACAAAATGTCTAGTTTGATGAACAAAGTAATTATCCTCTTCTGCTTTTTCAAAGTAGGAGGACAATTCCTATCCTTAATCACAACAGAGAGTTTGGGACCAGGGAGGGTGGGATCAGTGGCGTATATTAGCACTCACGGCCCACGGAGTTCCGTGAATGGCTGAATAGCTCAGTGTGTAGAGCAGGGGTGCCCAACCTATGGCTCATGAGCCATCTCGGCTCATTTTGGCTTTTTGGGTGGCTCATTTTAATATTTGCAAATTTCACGCGCTTTTTGGCGCGAATTTCATGCATTCAATTCATGCATGTACAATGTACATTAAATGTATGTATAGTGTATACAAGTTCATTGTACTGGGTGCCTGCATTGTATATATGTGTGTAGAGTTGTCTTCTTGCAGACTTGCCAACCTAAATTTTCCAAAATGCTTATAAAAATTTGCAAAATGCTTAAAATGCAAAACTCCAGGGCGCCTCATATGACCAGAAATTGCCTCAAAAAAATTTTCGCGCTATGCGCATACTCTCACACAATGACTAAGCTTTGCTATTTTTGCCAGCGCTTATACATGAATGAATATGATACATATATATCACTGACTGTTTCCATGTTGTCTACACGTGACGCAACGTGGTCAGCTCATTTGGTTTGATTGATTTTTTAAATGGCTCATGTGAGAGAAAAGGTTGGGCACCCCTGGTGTAGAGCGTCTGCCTTATAATCACTGTTAATCAGATTGTTGTGGGTTCGAATCCCAACAAGGGCAGTTTTTTTTCAAATGGGTGCTTTATAACTGGAGCATTTTTACCTTAATCTTCTACTGCTATTGAGTTGTTTTCTGAAAGTACCCAACAGCTCAGTGAGCTATTGAAATACCTCTCTGCTTGCACTATTTTGCTACCGATATGCAAAAATTTCCGTGGTGGGAGAGCGCTTAAGCGCCCCTCCCACACCCTCCCCGCCACGCCTACGGCGTGTGGATCGGGCTGCGCCTGATCATTACGCTCATCTCTAAAAAGTCAGTGAGTGAAATTTTTTAGAATATACGCCCCTGGGTGGGATGTACCTCCCTGTTGGGACATAGGAGCAGGCAGTTTGTTCAAACTCAGTGATTTTTAACATCGGGGTTTGAGTGATCCTGGCAAATTGAGTGCCTATGCACAAATTCTCGTTGTCAAGAGATATTAGAACTCATTAAATGATCTTTTCAAATAATCTGTTTGTGTGATCCTTGCACTGTTTGAGTGATAAGTTGCTCCTGTAAAGAATTAAGTCCAAGCTGATATGCTCACATTTGTATAAGGGTAATGGTTCAGGGAAGAGATCATTGACGGTGTTTATCCATGTATTCAATGACCTAAATTGTATATTATGAAGAGCTGCTGTGACTGGTAAATTTTGCGTTTTTACGCGTTATCCGGGTCCGGATCCGATCCGAGGTTGAGTTTATAGACCGATCTGATATCCGATCCGAGGTTGCCCAACCCTGATCCGTTGCAACTTCATTCTGGAGACAGGTCAGTTGTTAAACATGAAAGTTTTACAGTTTTTATCATAATATTTCCATTTATTGTACATTAGTGATATTTATAGGGAACTAGAACTTGCCTTATTATTTGATAATGGCACAGTGCAACACTTGGTTGGATTATTTATATCATCAACTAATTTAGTTAAATGAATTAAATTGAGCATGCATGGCATCATTAACTAGAAAGTATAACGTGTTGAAATAAGACAAGCATTGTTAAGTTGAATTGCGTTTGATGTTAAACTTGATAAGAATTAAAAGGCATGCTCTTGAGTCAAGTGATTGATCTCGAATCAAATGAGATCGCATGTAAATAAGTCAGTGTCACATAGTGAGAATCATCATACCGAGCTCGTGAGCACAGATCTCAGTAGCGGAGAGTTAATGTGGTGACTCCATAACCCGGAATCCCACAGCGCTGACAGAGAAACAGAAGGAGAAGGTCAGAGAGTCTATTGAAGAGAAAGAGCGTCAGCAACCTTCGACCACTACAATTGCTGCTCCAACACCTTCAGCTGACGAGAAGAGGTAATTTTTTCACAATTAGTGTTGAGCAAACACCTGGTAAAGATATTTCCTAGCCTAATGACTTTTCACATTAAATTTGGGTTATAATAGCTTACACTGCGTCTGGGTTCACATTACAGTTGATTGATTGTATTACTATCACTAACTATAAAAAGTTCCGAGAAAAATGTTGGTGGTACACTCTGCTTGTAAAAACTAGTGAAGTTGCCTTGCATGGAAAACATTATAAATAATTCAGTTCAGCTGACATTCTCATTTGAGTCACCAATAAGGTTGCATTCAATCTAAATAGTGCAATATTTCTTGCCATTCATACAGAGCTAAGTTGGAGAATATGCTCAGAGAGCTGAAAGCTCAGCTTGAAGGCTAATAAATAATCTTTATACAACAGCTGCTGTACAAATCACAACACGTCAGCCCGAAGAGACTGTCATGTTAGCTAAAATCACCTACCCTATCTGTCCCACCGTCTGTGTGATAAACGTATATAACCACTGTAATATACATTCTATTTTATGTATCACATAAAGTTCTTGTATTCCTTTTCTGTTTTATGAGTTTTCTAATACAACTGAATCTAGTCAGCTATCTGTGGCCCAGTCTTCTGATTGTCACTTTTCTTTCTTAACTTTATGAATTTACTTACCATTCAATAATGAAAATAAAGTCTTGTCAGCAGCTAAACTATGAGGAATCCTTTGGGAGGGCTCCATAATACCATCGCTAACCATGAAAAAAAGTTGATGAACGCCTCCGAATACAGGCAAACAGCTAAGGTCATTGCACATTGAACCCCATCCCTCTATGGCAAAACAACTAAGCTAAATTAGTATGGTAACAATGACCTGGCAAATAGACAACATTGAAATTAATGTATAAATAACTTAATTGTGGATACAATTCTTTTGGCAGGCATCCTTCAATCGAAAGTTTTAAATTTCACACTTGCTAGATAATTTATTTTTGGCTGATAAAAAAAATTCCATTCATAAGATGTTGCCACTATTTTAATATCTGCACAAATGATTTACATTTACATAAAACGCTGGTTGCATGACATTTTTATATGATATTAGGGAGGGTCCGAGATGTCACATACTGATAGCCACATAACACGAGAAATAAGACAGCTGACAGCCACGTAGCCATTTTCATATCCTTATGCATGTCTTTGAGGTATCTCTCTGCAAGATGCTGCTGAGCTGACAGTTTATCTATCTTATTAAAATCAAATCACCAACGGGTAGAGAGAGTCATCAGAACAAAATATCAATGGCCAGTGGCCAGATTGAAAGCTATAGGCTACAGTGTTGACATTTAAATAACGGATTTTTGTAAGTTGTCTTTTTCTTTTCAAAGGAGGAGAAACTGGTAATGCAAATACTGTATGTAATATTATTGCTATAATGCAGTTTATTATGACATGCTGTCCATCTGTCTGTGTGAAGGTTTTCAGTGAATTAAACAGAAATCATTGTTTTGAGCAAGGCTCGGAGAAGGTGCAGTGTGTCACTGAATGAATCTTGTATCCTGCGGAATAACCCTCATAGCCTGTCCATCTTTGTGGTATTGAGAAGCATTTTCCGCAAGTCTCAAATGCATGGTAAAACTTTTTGGTTGAGGAGATGTATGTTTGCTTCTTGTTTCATAAATAGCCTGTCAACAAATGATAGACGGAGCCGGAATAAGAGCGTCCGAAACTTGCTTGTCATGGCTTTCACCTAAACAGTGTATTGAATGGTTTGTTAGCATTAGTTGCCGCTTCATTTCTTTATCTTATCACCTGAAAGTGCATTGCCACTCTGACTTATTGAAAGCAGGTCAGTCAGTGTCAAACCACACTTTTAGAAAATCATAGAAAAAAAAACTTTTGAGGACGGTTACAATTTTCTAAATTTATATTTTTAGCTTAGCTATTGCTATCATTATGTTGATATTGGTGATGGTGATGAATATTCAACTCCAATATTTATTATGAATATCAAATTTGTCAAGTGGTTAATTGAATTGACGGATACCACAGTACTTGATATTTAAAGAGGTAGGAATCGAAGGGGGTGCACGGGGATTAATCATGTGAAGTGACAGGCAAGACCATTGGCTGATCAATGTAATTAGAGGCGGAGCATGGCCTTGGTCTCCGCCTCTAACAGCCAGTCCACGTTGCGTTCTCAAGTGGTCAAGTGTGTTATATAAGAAACTGTGATTCCCAGACACCCATAAATAAAGTTGAATAGAAGCGTATAATATAGCTATTGTTGTGTTGGCTCATCACACTTGGGATTATAGGGTTTAATTACAACGGTCAATTTCAATCTTGACAACGGTATCTAGGCAACCTCTAAAACCATAAATCATAACGTCAAAATTGACCAATAAGAGCTCGTATATTTTGAAGCGGATGATTTGAAATCATCGGAACTGGGCGATTTCGTATGACATCAGTCATATTTTCACCACTTTCCAATGCCATTATTGGAATGAAAATTTATTGGGCATGTGTATCACACAATTCCGCATCAGCACGTCTGATTCCCATTAAAAATAATTCACTGCTTCTCCTCTTAATTCCGAAAAAGCAGGAGGAATTTGAATGCTGCTAACCCTTTTTGAATTTGATATGGCTGGGCGATCGCTTTACATTGACTGGCCCTTATATACCGGTCGAGCCACTTTAAAGAAGAAGACAACACTGGCACCATTTAATACATATCAAGACTCAATCAACCTTCACCAGTAGGCAACATACCATACTTGCCAACCTGTACGCATAAAGCGTTTATAAACGCTTATTTGACACTAATTGAGTTTTAAACGCAAAACGCTAGCTGTACGCATTTATGCTTTTTCATACACTTGTTCATCTAATTAGGTAATCAAAAAACGCATCTTTAGTGTTTGCTTCAGTTTACTTGCATAATCTTGGCTTGTTGATTAATAGTCAAAACAATGAGTAACTCCTTGGTCTAAGAATCTGGTCTTGCATTCAGAAAACCATCATTCTGCGCATGCTCAGCCAGATCACGAGAGTCAGTATGGAAAACCATTGTGTTGATGTTATGTGGACTTTTTACCTGTTCAAGTCTTAAATGAGTCAACTTACAACTTTTATTTAATGAGAGTAACAAAGTTGCCCACCTCCTTGTTGGGGTGGGATAACTCAGATCTCCTGCCCCAGTGTTTCAAGGGCAACCAGGGTTTCAAATAGCCTGTCTTGTCAAGGCAGGCTAGGTTTCAAACAACTTTTCATTGATTATTAGCAGATTGCACCTTTCACATAGGGGCAAAGACAAGTGTTGAGCGAACCACATTCCCACGCTACTATAGTCTGTGTTCTGTGATAGAAGCACTTTTTCGAAAAATTTTTTGGGGCAATTACAGATCATTTAAGGCACCCTGGAGTTTTGTAAGCATTTTAAAGCATTTTGCAAATTTTGTAAGCATTTTGGAAAAATTAGGTTGGCAAGTTTGACATACTCAATAATAGAAATCCTAGGTATAAGCTTTTGATCTGCACCACAGGGCAGTCAGTAGCCCCTCCACCCCATGGCTGCAATAACCTGAATAAAGTTGAGAAGCTATTATAATCTCAAAGAAAATTCTTAATTTTTGTTATTGAAAGTAATAATATTTTGTAGATTATTTTGTTACTGAGATGACTGTTTATATATTTAGATTGACACAACAAAAGATAACTGCTTCGATTCTAGAATAAAATTGTTTTATACGTCACTTTTTTCCAATAATATATATTTGGACTTTGGAGAGTACGGGTATTTGCAATACTGAAACAAAATGGTGGAAGAGAGTTTGTAATTGAAATAACTAAAATTCTCAAATTTAACATTTATTTATAACATCCAAATTTAGGAGGATTACATCATTACGCATCAAATATCAAAATATAACTTTTGTGGTTGTCTTCCACTTTAAATGATACTCTATAAATGAATGATAGCACCTATTCGAATTTCTTGGCATAAGCTAAAACTACAAACTGCTATATGTGTCCATTCAGTCAAGCTATTTGTCATTATCCGGTCATTAGATGTTTTCATCGAAACATCTAATGACCGGATAATGGCAAATAGCGTCAAAGTGGTGCAATGCTGTGTCATAGGCCTATGAGCTTTTTAGGATGGCAGTAACTGCACAAGGAAAGTAATCAATGTACTGAAACTGAATTTGTAGAAATTTTTGGCAACATAAGAATCCATCAGAAATCAATTAATAATATTATGAATACGCAACAATATGTTTGGCTCTGTTTCTTAGCATATGAACAAAAACGTCAGAGATGAATTTACAGAAAGATTTCGATTTATTTTGGCACCATTTTCAGACGTTTTTTGGGAACTGGAATTCGGATTTTAGTGAAACCTGATTATGCTTACTTGTAAAATCGATAAACTTACGATTGAGATTATCAAAGCTGTTTCTCCAGCCAATCAGCTTCAAAGCGAGTCCAAAATTGACCCTCTTGAACCACAAAAAAGCTGTGTTATGAGGCATTGAAGTTGACCCTTTCAATAATTGCTTGTGAGATCAGAAAGTTTATGTGTGAGGTCACATCAGAGTTTGCTCGAGCAATGTGACAAGGCTTGGTTGTTTAATAATGCAGAACTGTGTTATACTTTGGAATTTAATTAATCTTCAACCTGGCCGCTAAGCCTCATATTTTGTAGCCATCTTATCTGACTCATGCATTATCAATTACCACTGCAGCCTTTATAGGGGGTTATTCCGATTTCTTAAACTCACCTATTCATGAAATAGTCTCGTTCAAAAAAACTGAATAGACTCTCAATTCCCAACTATAATTCTTCTGAGGTTATTGTAATTCTCAGGGTGTGAAAGGTGATTCGGGTGCACGGGATGTGCGTCTCGTGCTAAATTTTCCACAAGGTAACAAGGCCAAATTTCCACCTATAAAGTCTTTTCCCTGCCCATGCTGTTCTCAAGCAACTTACTGTATTCACTTCAAATATCTCAACTTATTCGGGGTTCACCAGGCAATAGCGTAGTAGTCGCACCCTTGTTAATGGGGCCCCCAGTTATCTTACCAATCATTGAGGTATGCAAAATGATTGTTTAATGTTCAAGGAAAAATAAGGACTGTGGGATATTGGAGGCAGCTGTTGTTTCTTATAGAAAACCTTGCAATTGCAATTCCAAAGTAAGCAAGACCAGTATTCATACAACATTTATTTCGAAGTGTGCGGCGAGCATTCTCCACATTTTGTACTGAAAATAATGAAAATTTTCGCTTTCAGAATCAATTAAATTGTAAGTAGAATTTTAACTTCTTTGTGTAAGACAATAAATCATTAGGCTTTGATCCTAACATAGTCAGTAATTTAGGGAATTCTGAATTATAATAGGAAATCATTCCTGTGATTATCAGTAACTACCAATACTACAGTCGTCGGAAGTTGGAGTAAAGACAGAAACACACTGGCGAATATTACAAAGCGAATTGTAAAGCTAAACGTTTGCGTTAGATGAACACCATTGTGTCATTATGGATTCGCTCAGTATCTAAATATGATATCATTGGAGTATAGCACCAGCATCAAATGATAACCACCTTGTTTGGTTAGATTTGCTAATGTCTCGCGTTGCTGATTCGCTTTGTAATCATAGCCAGTGTGTTTCTAACTTTAGTCTGCATGTACATGTGTGGTAATGATCTTACTCCATTACTGAAGTCACAGGTCATTAAATCTTGAGTCACAATATTGCTGTATTCTGATGACAGGTTGTTATGCAAGTGAGGAAATAACTTTGGTATTTGCTTTGTGATGTCATGAAATACTTTGCAGCTTTAGGTGTTTATTGGAAGTTTAAACACCTTGATTGCTACTATATACTTCAAATTTGGAGCTGATATCTTGTTTGGTGCCATCAAAGATCTCAATTGGTCAATTTGGATCCTAAACTATAGTACTTGTAAATATTCTTAGTGCAATTTATATCCGTGTGTCCCAAGAAAAAAAAGTCCGGCCAAAGTGTGCATAAATTAGTAGTTCATTTATAATGATCAATATTTCCTTCATAAGTTTCCACCCAAGGAAAGTAATGTAATCAATGTAAAAGGAAAGTAATGTGTTATTTACCTGACTGGGAAAGTTGCTACTAGAGCAGGCCAATTGATCTCATTTTGATTTTCAATCCAGAAGAGACATGAATGCCATCAGTCTAGGTGGCTGGTATGATAATGGTCTCAGGTCTGATTTCTAAACATTATGTGTTAGCAGTGATTATTAGTAAAGCAAGGAGTTTGAAAACTGTAACTCCCTGAGTAAAGTCACTTAGAACTATTATGTAGAATCTTGTGCTAGCCCTGAAAACTTTTATACTTTGTCAAAATTAGGCCTAGTTGAATGAAAAAGAAAAACAGATGAATTGCCTCATTATATTATTATGACAGTTTATTGTTCCTATTTTGATGTCATTGACCAACAAGATCTTTTTTTTTAAGCTTTTAGAGCAGTCACTTAGAGCCTAGATAATACTGAATTCAAACATTGTATCTGATGTTATGTAGCCGTGGTGCAATGGGTAAGGCATGGGTCTTTCAATTGAGAGGTCCCGTATTTGTTTCCCGGCGGAATACGGTGGTGTCAGGAAGTGCATCAGAATCCAGTCCGTAGACCTATACTGATACCGGAAGCAAAAAAACCGAGCAACATCAAGGTTTCTCACATGGTATCCTAGGGTTTCGAGACAATAAATTGACGTGAGTTTATCTGTTGTTATGTGTCGTAAGCTTGGTGGTTTTGTCAAATTACCAAAAGTTCCTGTTGGATTCTCATGGAATATGATTTATTTTGCTGCAAATTTACGCAAATGAGTCAAATTTATTTATCATACAGTTTTAATAGTAAAACTCTAACTACACAATATGAAGCAATTATTACGCAATTCAGTAATTTGGAGAAATTCTAGGAGATCGCCGAGCCTTGAAGACTTCCTTGTGTAGTAATGATGATCTCTAGTATTTCTAATTTTACGCTGAAGGCAGTGAATAGTAGATGATTAATGTCAATATCCTGCCAAGAGTATATAAATCTAGGAGGAAAAGGAAAACAATCAGAAACCAAGCTGGTTCAAAGCAAGCATGAGGTATGTGTTCAGCTAGCAATAACTTTTCCTAGTAGTTGTAGTTATCCTTTTTATTTTAGAATTATAAACTTGCAATAATTATTAGATGGCTTTCAGTTTTAATTTTATATAACATTGTGTCTCATCTTGTTATTTAACAGGGTCATCATTCTGATATCAATGCTGTTAGGCGGCGCGTTTGCTGCTTACTCCACAAACACAGATAAGTTCTACAGCAGTTTAGGAACATGCGTGACCAAAGTGGGCACCGACATTGATTGTGTTACTGATGTCAAAGAGTCTCTTGAAACCATGTCTGATTATATTCAAAAGGTAAAAAATCATGCAGACATCTCCTTCTTTACTTGTTTTTTTTGGCATAGTATGTCAAACTAAATCATTTCAAATTTATAAATATTCCATAAAGTGCCTTGATAAAAAAGGGAGGGCTGGCAGAAAGGAAAGCCTGTTAAATACGATAGATATCATAGAAGTAGAGAGCAGAAGAGCGATGAATGATAAGGAGAGACAAATAAGATTTTACACACAGTTATAATTATGCCCCAAACTGGATTTTGTAGCCTACTGTAGTTTGGACATATATCCTGTAGATTGAGGTCGATGTCTTGTTCATCTATGTCTACTAAAGGTGCTGTATTTGGTGATTTTTTGTTGTTGAAGAATTTATCAGGAACCAAGCACATCATACTTGTTTACAGAGTCTCTTAATAAACTAATTAATTGTTTAATCTGTAAATTCCAGCTTCGCAACTTGAAGAATGTGATGGCAAAGATTGATAATGGATTTGATGTGATCAGTACAATAACTAGCATCACGAAGTACATACCGAAAATTGGAGCGCTCATCAGCACCTTACAAAGAACCATTAATGTTGCCAAGGGACCTTTTGGCAGCGCTTACAGTAGAGTGAAAACGATCGACTCCAAGGTCTATCCTTACAAAAAAAAAGCTGATGATGGAGTTGATCAATGTGAATTGGGTAAGTTATCACTTATGTGAAAATATAATATTATGTGATAGACTTAGATATACTTATATAATAAGTCAATGGGTTCAGTCCATGGGTTCACACAAGTACATAACCTTGTCAAAGGTCTCACAACTTCCAAATATGAACAATAAATACTCTAATTTACCATGCTCAGTTGACCAGCTTGTTTTAGTTTGAGCTAATGACAATGTTTTATTACGTAGTATTTCATATTGATTCTTATGGTGCCTTTATAGCTAACACTTGGCTCAACAAGCTGAAATCAACATGTAACGGTGGAAAGTCGGGTGTTGGGGCAGCCAGAAGTTGTGTTAATAGTATGTCGTCGGGCAATCTAAAGACATTACTAGGAAACAAACTGGAAGATTTTGGAGGAGCCATTGAGCCAAGCTTTAGTAACGCTGTAACTGGTGAGTAGATTGTTTGGAGTTATATATACTAGCTTATAAAGGTCAAAAATATACCTGTGATTAGTTCTCAAATAGATTTGAGCTGGTGACTTTCAATTCATGCCAATTCAATTGAGAAAGTCATCTAAATAGCCTGTGCATTAACAATAATATATTGGCATGCTCAAAATTCGTAACATTTCGCAATGGATTTTATTTATTTCCTTAATTTTGCCACCCATTATTTTGGTTTTTATGCAATGCTGTGAAAATGGTTGCCAGCAGTTTCCTCCTGTAGTTGGTATTAATGACTGAAATCTTTTACTACAATATTTTAGAAAAATATCTCTTTCGATCACAACCTTTGAATTAATATTGGAATGAATTTTTTTTTCAGGTTTGGGTACACTGGGCACAGCCTGCGCAGCTGTTAAAAGATTCTCCGAGGTCGATGTCAACTTTCCTGACATAAGCGGCATCATTAACAGTTTGGATAGTATCTATGATGCTCTGAAACCTATGTTAGACTTTTTCGACAAAATACGGAATGCTCTTAAGAAAGACTTGTGTATACCTAACCCCATAGAGGCACTGGCTGAGCTTGAGCTTGTTGAGTGAGTATTGCATTCAGATACTATGAACATGGCAATACAAGAACCTTATCTATGGTAACTTGAACAGATGGTATAGAGGGGGGGGGGGGGGGTATTTTATCATGATAGAGGTACATTGATTGTGGCTATTGGCAATTCAGACCTTGGCACCTTTTTTAGTTTTTAGTCATTGTGGCATAGAAAAGGGCAATCAACATTCTCAAAATGTGATTCTTCCATTAGTTAGCATCAAACATTTATTAATAACTCGAGTATATATGTTATGAAGGGAGGTTGCTGAAGCAGCTAAAAGTGTTGGAAATGGTGTCAAAGAAACAGCAAATGATGTTAAAGAATTCTTCGGAGGTTGGGGACGAAAGAGAAGAACAGTACGTGCAGCAGGAACTCAAACTAAGTCTACAGCGCTCATCAAACTTAGTGATGATCAGGCCAAGATGCTTCTACGAACTAAGAGAGCTGGAAAAATTTGCTTCAGGTATGACGCTTTATAAAAAAAATCACATTTCTAGAAGTGATCAAGGGACACAACCATTAGTTTTCTGCCATTACTTTATGTTATTTCCCCATTTACACTGTTTTGATTACACAAACAAGGACCTTGGTTAGATTTATGTTTCATGTTATACTGGACGATTTGCACGCTCACCCTCAGATCGACAGCAGGCAGCTCGTTACTCGAGTATAACTCATGGTCACGGTTCATGTTTGCAGAACCAAATAATCACAGAGCTTAGAAGAAATATTTTAATAGCATTCTGGACAAGATGGCCATAGACCCAATGGCCAAACGCGCCTAGTGTGCAACCTAAACCATGACATATATAAAGTATATAACTGTGTTTACTGTAGCGTGAAGGACATCCTTGATGGTATTGACTCTGTGTTTGCACCTCTTGTTGATTTGGCTAACAAAGCAATCGCTGAACTGCTCAAGTTCCTTCCCTCTTTCACACTGCCAGGTAAGCCATCAAAATCATCATCTCATGCTGTCAATGTTATCAAATTGCACAACTATAACATAGAACTAAATTTCAGGCTACTGTTTTCAAGTGCTTCTTCATCAGAGGGTCATAATTTTAGGCCAAGATTTCAAAATTTAGGAGATAATGCTGCACCAAAGCCAGTGTATCTTATTGTAAGAATTAGCTAGCCTAATCCATTTGTTTATTATGTCAATCTGAGTTAAGACTCGCAACTTACTTTGAGAAAAACTTAGTTTCAAACCAAGATTTTTGACAATCTCAGCAATGGCATAAACATTGATAATTCCTAACAATAATGTATTTACAGGGTTTCCAAACTTCGCAAAGATTTTCCAAATCAAATACGACTTTGATTTCCCAGCCATCAATTTCGATATAAACTTTGCAACGCAGTTTATCTGGTTTGATTGGGACTGCAGCACAAAGGTTAAGAATGTCTGCTCTGCTGCTTCTGGTGCTGTTTCATTCAACTGTGGACAGTCCCTAAAATCGTACAGCCCATCTTGGGGCTCTTGGGGACGTAAGAAGAGAGCTATATCCACATCTAGTGATATAAAAATTGAGTAAGTTTTCTCACACTTTTCTACCGCCAGCTTTGAGCTTTCTTTCAATAATGGCGTCATTTGAAGAGCATGATGTAATTTGCTCACACTTGCTGAGTTGTTTGATAATAAAGCCCGGCAAGATGAACTTGTCACAAATTCAAAATTTTTATTATCTTTTATCCAGGTTAGTTGATGCTTTGCGAAGAGTATTAGGCGATGGGTCCAGTGGAAACAGGACAACACCAAACAAGGACGAAGAAAGTGAACTGCAAAATGGATCTCTTCCTAAAACTCACAGGATGGCAAATGGTAACAATACAGTAGGGTTAACATCAAATTAATTAACATTTGTACACAGTACAAGCTTATTGAGATATCGAAACTTATTGTTAGATCCCTGTCTGAGAGCGATCTATGAATAAAGAGCTAGCTGCAGCTTGGTTTGAAATGATTTTAATCACCAGCCGTTATGTGAGAATTTGAACGTGGTTGGAGTATAAAATTGTATTTTTATATCCACATAAGTATCTCAATGATAGTCTGACCCCCCCCCCCCCCACCCCGGGGGAGGGCGACGACTAATATGTTATTGGACCATACTTTTAAGGTTGGCAAATGGCGACACAACAGTGAGCACTTGAAGGATGGATCCAATCAAAAGGACAGATCTATCCTGCAAGTTGTAGAAAAAATGTCACCCCCCCCCCCCCCCTGTATACATAAATTACAACTCACACTCATGGTTGTGGCAGAAAAAGTTGGGGAGGATGGTCGGATCAATTTGCACAAGTAGCTCGATTGAAGTCAAGACTGAAAAAGCCTTCACTCAAAGAACCCGGCTGAATGACGTAGTGACCTATCAATCATTAGGATGATTGGTCAGTGAGGTATTTTCCCAAGGGTTTCCAGGGTGAGCCGTATAGTGAAACGGGATTCTAGCCTAATGGTAATTGATAACTCCTAACTCTAAGTAGCTGATAACTCCAACTAACTATCAGAGCCAACACAGAATACAAGGATATAGATTTCAGATATTTGCAATATTTGTTATTACAATATTTTCATGCAGATGCAATTAAGGAGGAGATACCCTGAAGGTATAAAAATAAGTTTTCATTGGCATCAGAAACATTTGTATATTGCATATTGTATATTGCATACTGCATAATCACTATGCTTCCAAATGTCGACGTGACATCGGTTTTAGGGCTAATCGATACATAGGATTAGAATTTTGGTTGACTTCCGCACGCGTTGGTACGCATTTATTCATTCGAATAAGGGAACCGTTTTAATTCACTACAATGGCATTGGTGGGGCCTATATGAATGTTTAGCGCGCATGCAGACAATATCTCCTTGGCGGGAGGCCATGGTTCAAATTCCATTTATCAGTTTTTCATGTTTTTCATCATGGAAATTGTAAGCATTCATCATTCGACATGGGATAGGACCACTCATTTGAAGCATGAGACCATAGTGGTTTAAAGTTCCCTTTTTACTCTCATCTAGGAGTGACAATGGTGGATTTGGATATGTCAACATTGAGACGAATTCATCCAAGAAATGACAAGAAGGGCCCTATGAGTCGGGATGAGCTTCATGCCAGGTATGAAGCGCTGACAGAGGAACAGAAGGAGAAGGTCAAGCAGTCTATCGAAGAGAAAGAGGGTCAGCAACCATCGACCACTACAACTGATGCTCCAAAACCTGCAGCTGACGAAAAGAGGTAATTATTTATCCAACATATCCAAGACTGTTCTTTTTCACCCAATAAAGGAGTATTCTAGCTTACTGATCCGACCATAATTAGTGTGTCTTGTCCTAAAATATATTTGGTTTCAAAGAACTTATACTGCTTCTAGTTTCATTATCAAGTTGGCAACGTAATCAAATTATTTAGGCCAGAAGACTTTCTCATTTGATTCACAGTTTAGTGGCATTCAATCCAAGATTTACAATCTCTATTTAATACAGAGCTCAGCTGGAGAATATGCTCCGAGAACTGAAAGCTCAACTTGATGGCTAATAAATAGTCTTTATACAACAGCTGCTGTACGATACACAACACATCAGCCCAAAGAGACTGTCATGTTAGATTAAATCACCTACCCTACCTGTCCCACTGTCTGTGTGATTTACATATATAATCACTGTAATAAATCTACTTTATGTCGTTCTTATACTTCCTTATGAATTCTCATGTGAAGCTAACATATTACTTTTCTGTTTTATGAGTTTTCTAATAAGACTGATTCTAGTCAGCTATCTGTAACCGTATATCCAGTCTTCTGGTTCTCACCTTTCTTTGATACTTTAGGAATTTACTAAACCATTTAACAATAAAAATAAAATCTTGTCAGCAGCTAAACTATGAGGAATCCCTGTAGAATCTTAGAATTAACCGTCAGTTGATGAGCGCCTCTGAATACATGCACACAGCAAATGGTTAATCAAATGATAATCAATACTTTTTGCAGAACATCCACACTGAAAGTTTGGCAACTACATCCCATAAACTTAGTATGGTAACAATATCCTGGAAAACAAGACAACATTGAAAATATCATGCCTGCCAAAAAGGAACTTAAACCACAATTATTTTATACGTTTAATGTATAAAATAATTGTGGTTTAAGTTCCTTTTTGGCAGGCATGTTTTAATTACATTTTTCAAATATCACATTGCCATATCATCTTTTGGTAAGATTGAAAAGATTTTGCCATTATGTTTATATCTGCACCGATCATTTTTAACGACTTGTATTTCCATAAAATACTCATTACGAGAGTTTTGTTATGATAGTTTGATTCCCAGAGAATCTTTGGAATGTCATAGACTGATGACCAAAGTATGACAATTAAGACAGCCCACAGACAACGATTTATGTTATTTGAAGCAAAAATTGAGATTGCATTTTCTTACACCAATAAGGGAATTAGGGAAGCCTATCGGAAAAAGCATCATGAAGAAGTTCTGTGGAGAGAAATAGAAAGACCTGAGGATCGAGAGTGGATATGCATTTTTTGTACTATAATGGTGTTCAAAACAATTTCCATGGTACCCTTTTCATTAAGCTTTACTGGAAGCCATTTGGGCCAAAGTTTGAGCAATGCAACCACTGGAATATCATAGACTGATGACCACAGTAAGACAAATAAGACAGCCCACAGTAGTGATGGCAAAGTCTCAGTCTCAGTTTCGTGATACTTGTCCCCTCGAGACACTGTCTCTTCTCGTCGAGACAGACACTCTTGATAAATGTCGAGACTTGTTCATCATAAACACTGTTTTGTCACGGTTTATGCCATGGTTTTTGGTTTTTTGAAACCAAAAAATCGAAAACCCATGGCCGATGCCATTAAAGTGGCAGTTTTCAATTTTATCGGCTTCGATGTATGTCTCGGTCTCTTCTCAAATTTTGTTGCTGTCTTGGTCTCGTCCTGTTTCGTCAAAATCTGACAATTTGCGATCACTATAGCCCACCGCCAACAATTTATATTATTTGAAGCAAGAAATGGAGATTGAATTTTCTATAGCACCTACACCTAAAGGGAAGGTTGGCTTGAGAAGCATATCAATGCAGAAGTTCAATTCTGTTGAGATTATTAGGAAAGCTGGCAAAACAAAAAATGGATATAATCTTTTCGCGCCATAATGGCGCTCTCCCAAACAATTTCTTGTTTCAAGCTACCCTTTCAACGAACTGCACTGGAAGTCTCTTGGACCAGACTTTGAGCGACATACATGCAACAACAACCATACACACTGTCAGGCTACACATTTATCCCATGAGAACCACAGACTGTGACTGACCTGGCATACTAGATGTTTGAGTTTACACATAGCTATCCTCATATCTTTATGCATGTCTTTGAGGATTCTCTCAGCCAGATGCTGCTTAGCTGACAGGTTATCTATATTATTGTTAGTCTCCAGATTTAGCTGTGTTATGTGCTTGTGCTCCTCATAAACACCTTATACAAACAAAACACCAACGGGTAGAGAGAGTCATCAGATCAATATATCATTGAAGTTGCTGTACAGTGTTGACATTAAAATAATGAAAATTTGTAATTTGTCTTCTACTTTTCAAAGAATCAGCAACTCCCTATGTAAATACTTTGAATATTATTATAATTGTTGCACTGCAATTCGTAAGATCAGGTAATTAAATCCTACCATCACTTATCCTGAGGATATTAGTCTTTGCTTTCCTGAACCCAGTATTGAGCTGGTTCGCTTGTTTCTTCATCTTGCCTTGCTCGTGTTTTGTATCTGATAGAATTGACATGATCTTATCCAAATGAGCGTTAAAATTTGTCTGTAGCAGTGTGATTGTGGCTTTATTCCTATCCCCTTCACCCTAAATATAACAGTAAATAATTTAAAACGTCCAAATGAAAAAAATCTGCAGTAATAGCCCTGTAACACCCAGCAGCTATATCATGTTTCATATAAAATAATGGTTACGATGAGGGTACACAGAGAGCCATACCTACACATTAAAAATAACACAATAAAATAAAAATATTGAAATGATAATTTCGTGTACTTCCTGCAGATATATACATTTCAGAGCTCACCTCGATTTCAGCAAGGCTAAAACCAGCCTTTTTCATTTTCTCTTGTAGCCCGTTGACACCAGCGAGTATTCCGTCTCGATTAGATCTTACTTTACTGGTCAGGTCGGTCATCATGTTAAGTAGGGCCTCAGTATGAGTGTCTACATTGTGAAGATCTGTTCTCATTACAGTCATCTCCTTTTCCATATGACGCTGGTTGGTAGCTAGCGAGAGACAAAATACAGTTAAGGTTATATTCAAGAACCAATGCTGTCAAACCACAGCAACGCAGATTTGTGATGTGATGACAACAGAAAATCAACAATAAGCTCAGAAGGTGCTCTACGATATGGAACTATGATCTGTTAGGTATTAGAGACCTACTTGCCATATCCGATGGAATCCCTACGTTCTATCATCAGGTAGTTTAGTAAATTGCTCTTGCCCACCCATCAGAGTGGTTGGACCAAATATTGATATCGTTTTTTATTATAATACCATTATGTTATGTGACTCACCAACATCATCTAAATTGTGAGCTGTCCCTCTGCCTTTGATAGTATGAGTGTAATGTTTCTTTTTCTGTCCAGCATTGCTTGTCATATTCAGTGACACAGGATCATTCTCAGCTGTGTTATGATTGCCTCTTGCCCGACCTGCCTGGCAGAAGAGCAAAAACGTGTGACAAACTGATGGTATTGACTTCGGTTATGGATCCTAGGTATATGACCTAGCATTACTTTTACACCGATCGATCATAAAATAGTTTTACTTATCATGCTTCGATCTTTGTAAGGGGAGACAGCCGCATCAAGCAGAGAATGCTTTAATTTTCCATTGATATTCACCTGGCGCAGCTTTGTTTAATTTTGTCACCTTGTTACAGATTGAAACCATATCACATCACAATACCATATCATTTGTAATACATCATGTTGACAGACCTGATTTAGCCATTAGTGCATTTGAGCTGATATTGTATCCGGTAGACGACTGCTCACTCGACTGTGGCAGCTGCTCTCCTGTGTTTTTTCCACTAGAGCGATGCCCGCCATATCTTACTCTGGTATGCGCTCGATCATGTGAGCCTGGCTGTAATACACTTGTGAGACCTGGATGCTGTAGATCACTTTGGTGCCTATCCAGAAGCTGGTATAAAGTGCCTTGTTGTCTCAGCATCCTCTCTAAGTTTCCTTGATAAGTTACCATGTATGACTGAAAGCAGCGAACAGTGAGCGAATAAATTCACTGATTCACCGCTATGGATTAGACAGGTTGCCTAAACTTTAAGGTAATAGCTGAATAAAGATAAACTATTGAAAGCTTACTTAGCTTTCTAGATGAGTAATTAGTTTGACATATTGAGGTACAGGACCAATAATTGCTTGCCATCAAATGATAGTCCTGTGACATGGTAAAAATTTTGGTGCCTGCGATGAGAAACTAATAATCATGAATGTTTGGAGATTACACCTTTCAACACATATTCTTCAATAAGCAGTGACCACATGTCACAATTAGTTGTAAGCACCATTATAGTATTGGGAATGGAAGGCTAAGCGTAAGCGGCCATATATATAGATGCTTCCCAGTATACCCCAGTTATAAACTGTTGGTTGGTTGGTTGGATTTTCTGGGTAGTTGATCTGAAAAAAAAGTGGCACATCAAACCACTTAACCATACATTATTCAACTACAACATCATTCATCCAAGCTTATACTTTTATCCAAGCTGTGGGTCAGATAACCCTGAATAAGGAATTAATATCTAAATTTGAAGCTGATCCGAGCCACATCAGACAAACCTGAATCTCTGATTTAAGCTCCATAATCAGATGGTTATCTCGAGGAAATAAAATCAGCTCAAATTCTTTAGCTTCACCATCTAGAGCTTTCAGCATATGCATCAAAGCCTCTACAAGAAATACAAACATCATCAAAAAAACATGCTGTAGAGACGTCTTAGCACATACAATTTGGTCGAGTATGATCAGATCGACGTTACTTTATTTCGAACTCGGAGAACTCGGCGATTATGTATGATGTACACGAAAGCGAGGTCCAACTTACAATGCCTTCATCCCTAATCAAGTTTGATGCGTATGGATAAACCTAGCCGCTCTCCCTGATAGCCTTACAAAATGATTAGACAAGTTCTATCTTCTCTGTTATTTGCTGTAAGTTTATTAGCAAACCTGTTCCAGTAGACATAATCTCGATTTCTTCTATGTGTTCATTAAGAGTTTTCTCCTCTAATCGAATACGACGATGCAGCCTCTCCAGATAATTCCCTACCTTGCTCTCTTCTTCCACTGCTAACCTCATCCATTCCAACTTTTCATCATCTACATAAATAGTCAAAATGCAGTAAGATTCAAGAGTTGATTTTATATGTTACAAACACGCCCGTTCTCTCTGTGGAGTACGAGAGATAACTAAAAAGCTGTGCAAACAGGTGCTGCATCTTTATGCCCTGCTTTAGCTATCCCTTCGCCACCACAGAGGAAACAAATTTGTTCTGGAAAACATCTTGTTTTCCAGCCATGCTCTCCCATGTCATGTGTGGTCGTGTTGTTTTTGTTATTTTAACTGCATATTCACAGATTTTGTAGAAAAATCTGCAACCTATTCACTCAAAAAAAACTTAATATGTCGCTTGTTGCAGTTCTAAATATATTTCTTTTCATTGGTGATCCCATTATCTTAAGTTCGAATCCCTTATTTGAAATAAACAACTATCACGGAGTATGAATATCCTATTTGATAGTAAATATCCTATAGATGGTAAACCTATCTGGGTTTAATTAGCACAGGGGCAAAATATAGTATGGACTGGAAAATATGCGCAGGCCTGATGGTTGATATTGGGGGAGGGGGGGGGCAACAGGGCCACAGTCTTATATTCTCAAATAAGTAGCTAAGATTATTTAAATTTAATTTAACTCGGTGGAGTCGGCTTCTATTGGACATGGCTTAAAATTATTATCACATTCAAAACGACTCGAATCTTCACAAATTGTCAAAGGATTAATCAATTAATGACACCATTACACTGATGAGTTTGAGAGACCCCAAATGTAACACTCAAGCAGTTCAATTGTGGCGCTGAATTACATTGATTAATTATGAAAGAAGAATCTACCAGTTTGTGACTGCGTTTGATCAGAGTCATCTCCCCCAGTTACGCTCTGATCATACACTGATATGTGTTTTGAGTTTATTCTCACTCTCTTTCCTCCATAACCTGCTTCAGCAGCTGAAGCTGCAGCACCGTTAGATGTCTGCATAGGCGCTGAATGGTGACCACCTAAAAGTAAATCACTTATCCTTGTTTCACAAGTTCAATACCAACGCTAGCATTTATATCTTTAATGCTCATCCAACATATCAGCTTCTCAAACAGTATCAGAAAGTTACTTCTCATCCTAGAGGAAAATGTTTATTATTATTGAAAGACTTCTACTGGATAGTTTTTACAACCCAGGAACACATGATATAGAGGGTTTTGGACTGAAGCACATTGGCTCATTACAGCCTGTGATTGTCACCTATCGTCTGCCGGAGGGTGATCAGCAGAGTAATGGCTTGACTAGTTCAAACAATGCCTCTGCCAATTTGAACTGCAATAAAATATTCTCAAATCCATTCTTGAATGATATCCCCCGCAACATTGAGGCTTGTGTGCCTTGAGAAAGTAGCAATATGGACACCTGCCTTCTTATAGTCTTACTCACCTTGTACATTAGACATCTCGTCATCAGCCTCAGCTGCCATCTCTGACCCTATGTTAGTAGAAGTTATAGTGGACTCGCTAGAATGCCTCTGTGAAACAGCAGAGTGAGATGGGTGGGGCCTGATCCCAGATTTAGGATTATCAGCTCCTATACTGGTTTCCGATTTGTGACGGCGGCGAGGTGCAGGCTTTTGTGACTTGAGAGGCTTTATGCAATAGGTGAGGCTGCATAAATAATTTATGGTGATAGTTACAGCCAGATATTTCTACCAAGGTCAATCGAGCTTTTGCATTGTTATGTGTCTATAAATCTTAAGTTATCCTCAGAAATGCAGTTGAGGAATACTCTTATCATCTTGACATTTTGATTTCGTACCTTTCCATGGTAGACAACTCTTTGGCTGCCCTATTGAAAGCCAGATATGCCTTCAGTCGATCAAAAGATGTAGTTTATGTAAAATATAAATACGTGTCTTGCAAAATGACTTATAGCCATTAGCCACATGTGTTAGCATGACAATGAATATTGAATTGATATACCCACCTGACGGTCTCAGCAGGATTACCGACCTTGACATAACCATCAAGTGTTCTCTGACATTTCCTTTCATCATACCCGGTCACATCAGTGTCTGAGTTGATTTCAGTAGCAGTGAATATCAAAGCACCACTACCTCCGATACCTAGCAACGAAACAAGATCGAAAACTTAAATGCAAAAAAAAAACACATTCCCCACAAAACCAACTACGTCATATTCAATGAAATCAACACTTGGTAGCCTAAACATTTTAGGCTAATGAGATTAAGCCTTGTTAAGATATTTTGACATGATTTGTAAAAAGCAGATTGCCCAAGGAAAATGTTATTACCTTTTTCAAGTAAGCTTCTGCAGGATATCTCTGCAGTTTCTTGAGGAAATAGTACTCCTGCCAGCGGTGACAACTGTAAATTATTGTTCTCATCAACAACACTGTACAGCACCAGTCGCTTATGTGTCGCATTAGTGACAGAAACAATTCCTGTTGCACTCCATTTGAGTGTGAGTTTTGAAGGTCTGAAACACAAATAAATCAGAAAGGATCGCTGAGGAAACTACTCAGGAGAGGGAACATGACTATTGTTGACTTTATTTGGTACCATTGTATTTGCTTTTCTAGCCACAAATATGTGCTCAAAAATGTTTCCATTCTATTGGTTTTCTCTAACACTCAGAGGTATTTACGAGGTGCAAAGGACCACCTGGATTTAAAAAGTTGTGGGAATTTCTATTCTACATACATTCATTCAATTCCCTCTCTATGTTTTGTCTGTTATAATAATCCTTTATGAATGCTACAACTGTATCTTTCTTTTAGCAAGCTTACACCCTTCCCTCTTACAATTTGATACTTCATGTTTGCTATTGGACGAGACTAAACGCACTGATTATTTTTATCGATTAATGCATCAAATCTTTGTAACTCTGTTAGTTTTAGTTAGATAGTTAGTACACAATAAAATCATAGTATAGATGATAAACAACACGTTTTTATGCCGGACTGGAAGCCTTGAATTAACAAGATTTTCTGACTGGCAGGTTGCCGCTAAGCCTTACGCGTTCATCAGAACAGGCTGGCTATCCTAACAAGATAGAATTTCCCGACACAGACTCACTGTGTGACTGGTGGGCAATTCCATTAAAAGTGACCATAATACATTCACCTGATTTCTATTAGCTGAGGCGATGCAGAAGGTTTCATTTTGTCATCCGCTGTATAAGTTGTCTCCTCGTACTCATCAGAGCTGACTTCATGACCAACAGTATGGGAGATACTAGAGTTATCTTCTCTTTCAGTATCACTGTCTCCCTGATTCATGTTCAGGTTAACATCATCACAATCACTTAAAAAAAGAAGGCAAATTTTGTATTGCTGCTGATCCTATCAGAATAATGATGAATATCATAATACAGAACTCATAATACTCCATAAGAATTCTTTCAGGTCAGAAAGACTAATGGGTTTGTAATTGTTGACTGCAGCTTTTAAATTTGAGCGCTTAACAACAAACTGACCTGTTGTCATGCTCCGTAGTGACACTGCTTCTATCAACTAATTGGTCTGCTATGACAGCTAGGTCTGATATACCGTCCTACAAGATACAAAAAACCTGGTCATGACACTATGACAAGAACATACAAGCCAAAGTGGTCATATTAATATTATACATGAAACAGAAAACTCCAAGGTAAATAAAATATAAAATCCAGTGTCACATGTAAAAAAACAGATCCACATATCCAATATCAACAGCAGGTATCCATGTCCACATATTGCCTACAGCTGCAGCCTGCTAGGTAAATTTCACATCCCACAACAAGCCTACAACGTGACACAGCTGCAAGTGAGTACTTCACAAATTCATTATTCAATTATAATCCTTTGGCTCACGTACCTTTAGGTTTTCGATTTCTTCACAAGGAAATGTATCCAGCTCCAAAGAGAATAAAGTGTCCTTGGCAGATGATTCTGACTTTGAGGTGGCCATTTCACATTCCTAGTGAGATTATAAAGGGACTACTATACTTTCTTTTCACACAATGTCGAATGAGTAGCTTGGATAGTATGTTATGTCAGTGTGTTATGACAGTGTGTAATGACCTATGTCATAGTATAGTTATAGTCTCGCATTTTCAGCATCAAGTTTGCCAGTATGTTATTGAATATTTAGACAAGCTAATGCCTGATCCATCTGTTTCCTTTACTTTCTACTTAAATTGGTTATAATCAAAATATTAATGATAATAATATTATATATAGTTGTTGATTATTGGGTAGCAAAACTTGTCCCAAGTTTCTACTGGATTGAGGGACAGTTTGGTCTTTGCCAAACCAACAGAGTGGAGTATCATTTTTATATGATTTTTTTTGCCATTTCTAAATGATTTTATTTGAATAACAATATTAATAATTTTAGTTTGTATATTCACATATGTGATAAATATATCCACATTTCCAAAGACTAAAAAATCTTGTCCTGCTTTCGTGAAAGAATTTCTGTTGTGTTTTTTTTCGTGTGGATATAGGCTGAAATCCATGGATTAAATGAGTTATTTCTGTCTTGTACAAACTCAAGGACTGCTCACCAAGATCTTCATAAAAAGGCCATATATGATTGAATAATCTGATAAAACACCCGTTGACAGTGTCGACAATATTCCATTTGTAGCATAACCAAGAAACACACTTCTACTCCTGACCAATGAGGTGATTATTCAGAGAAATTAATAACCAGTTACACATTCTAAAATAAAATATTTATTTTAATGTATCAAATGATTACATCCTCTTTTGCAAATAATTTTTTAGGCAGGTAGTTTTAAAAGCAGAAGTCAGTGCAGAGCTACGGCAGGGTTTTCCTTGATAGTTGACACCCCTCCAAAAATGGACAGAGGCACAATCCAGATACAGGCAAATTCCACAAACCTTAATTACCACTGATATCTTTGAAATAGAAAAATACTGTTCCTGGAATGACGTGAGCGATTCATGTTTGAGGAAACTTCTCAACAAAAAAGCACACCAAATTTTTTTAATGCTAACCATAGATTTCCATGAAATGCACGCTAAAACACAATAACCGCTTTGTGGAATCCTGAGCAATCTACAACACAAAACAACCATCAATAAAACTGCAGCAAAATTTTCTGTCCATAATGAATAATATTAATACCCATCCCAAGTCAGAAGGGCTCTTATAGAGATAAACTGCCCCATCAAAATTACAAAAAGACATGTTTTAATGTTTTAGGAATCAAACAATAAACTCGATAGTCAGTCAAACTAGAGGTTTTATGGGGTCATCATGGAGATTGGAGGAAATGAGGAATTCTTGCAAATATGTGCTCATTGTTCTGTATAGCTCCAAGACAACATTAATCTCAGAATTGTCACCTAATGGGAAATTAATTTGCACAAACTGATCTTCAAAATCAGGGCATGAAATCTACGCACCAGCTGATGACGTCATTAATTTCCACTCGTAAGACGGTAGATAATTAATTTCATACCCTGATTTTGACGATCAGTTTTTGCAAATTATTTGCTAATAAGGTGACGATGTTGCTCATTAGCATATAATTTGCAAAAACTGATCGCCAAAACGTGACTATGTTGCTCATTTTATTAGTTTTGAGCTATACAGAATTCAATAAGCACGCATTTGGTTGTGTGGCAGCAGTGATTTATATATCATTACTGAGCTTGTATGCTTGAATTATTTTTGGTTTTCTTTTCAGACAAGGAGGAATGGAGGCAGGTTGGTTTAAAGAAGAAGAAGAAGCAGTATATTTTAACCTTATCTAATGCAGAACTGTATTTAAATAGCCAGAGATTATATCAAAGAAATAATAATAATTAGATTTTTATAGCATGAAAACCCAACTGTGCTGTACCTTAAATTGGATTTTTTAATTAAATATCCAGTTGAGATGGGATTCACTTATATGGGATGTGATTTCGTAAGACTCTGAGATTGGCTGTGAAGCAGCGGAAGTAGCAGCACCTGGACAAAAAAACATCATTGCAACAATATTAATAATGATAATGATTGGTTTTGTATAATCGATCGTCCGAGTATTCTAAAGCACATGCAAATTTTCTTTGCATGACAGAGTCTCTGGAGATGGCGCAGTGTGTAATACTGGTAAGAATTATCAAATCTATCATCAGACCATCCTATTTTTATGCAGAGCGTATTTGATTTTATCAATGAGTAGTTTCTCTTCATGTGAGAAAATAGGTGAAATTAGCAGGCCTGGACTTTCAACTGTGAGCAGGCAAAAATATTTTATTCAAATGAAATACTTATTGTATAAGGACCACAAGTTATTATTTTTTCTTAATGCAAAAAGAATTGCTGCCTAAAACTTACAATATCTGATCATTGGAGAGGCCATGCAATCCAAAGATTCTCCCCCATTACAATATTCAGTGAATGCTAGAAAACTCATACAGTAGATAAAAAATAATTTTTCCTTTTATTTCTGATTTCCAGACTAACTACCAATGGCTTTTTCTATATTGGGTTGATGTGATAACCCATTATTCATATCATATTTTTTATGTTTGACAGCTTCAGCTTGGTGCTGTCCTGCTATTGCAGTTTCCTGCTTCAGCATCTGCGGACACAGTTACAACAATCAAGTCACAGATCATACCGGAAGATCACGGCTTACAATCAGTATCTGCGACCTTTTATGATGTCATAAGTCTATTAAAGTGCTCAAAACTGTGTATGGTCAGATCAATCTCATCATGTAGATCCTACTCATACAACCCAGGAACAAGATTATGTAAACTGTCTCATGATGTGAGTTCCCAAACTGCAAACCTATCTGTTGCTGATGACCATACACACTCAATCCAAGGTTAGTATCAGGTGAAAAACCACCTGCTTGCCCTCACAAATCTCACGATCAACCCAAATTGTCGATATTTCAACCTCAAATGTTAGAAATTATTTGAACACATTCAGACACTACAAATTGCACTCAACGCCAATCAAATTTGATGTTTTCCCAAAATGTCTCAATCAGAACATGAAGTTTTAAAAATCTTGCAATTTCTTGATGCTTGCTTGTTAAATTTGGCGTATAAAATTCTTGGTTTTTACAAACTGTAGAGGAGATGTGAAAATACTTAACTCTAATCTCAGTTATGTGAGGGACGAAAAACGCACACTCTCGAAACTTCCTTATTAATTACAAGAGTGTAAGGCTCCGTCCTGCACACTTCTTGTGTTTATCATATAAATTTACTAACCAAATACTGATACGATAATTATCGCTTTGGTTGTTTTAACACAAGGTAAATTTTGGTTCTATATTCTGTAATGGTTTATTGTGTAATATGTAAGGATGAGCACTCTTAACTTTATGGACCTCTGAATCCAACTGAAGCAATCATTAACTTGACTATGCGTGCCTTTCAAGAGCCTTAAAAATTTAGTTGAGTCACCTACAAGTGGTTGCCCATACTCTGACTGTCTAAAATTTGATAAAAAGTATAATTATGGGTAATAAGGATAAATATGACTGCAGTTATGAAATATCGGATTAAATTAAAAGTAGCGGAACCTTCAATAAGACTCATGATATGATTGGTCCTCTGCGGGAAACACAACTATGGCAGACTCGCCAAGAACAATGGAGCTTCAACAAATTATAATCGATGATCAGTCGATATAACCAAGGGCTTTACTTTGCCTTGAACTGGAGCTTTATAATAATTATTTTAGCAATGAATTTCAGCCTTGAATATAGCCACATAGTATTAATAAGAGTTTTCACAACTGTGATAAACTTTCCTCGTCAATTTTTCTGAGTATAAATTTATTTAATCATAATTATTCAATAGAAATCAATCCATGAAAATTGCACATAACACAACCTTCACCAAAGCTATTTCTAAAAGAGCTGCTGTTTGGTGTCTCTACACCTGTTTATATAGTCACAGCAAGTCTTGATCCTACTCGATCAAATTCCATCTTATTAGTCGCTTATATGTCAACATTGTTGCAATATTTTCTTTTTGTCCGCAAACAACATTTTTGCTATCTTTCAAAGGATTTCTCGTTTTACGAAGCTATTGTTCCTCCTAGATTGCAATCTTGCGACATCGCTAGATCTTTTCAAGATAATGATCTTTCAACATCTTAACTCTTTCTTCTCCAAAGTTGCGGCATCGCTTGATCTTTTCTTAGGATTGAACCTTTCCAATTTTAATTAGCTTTTGGTACTTCAAAGGCAGCGACATCGATTGATCTTATCAAGACATATAAGTCCTTCAACAATTAAATTTTGGTTTCCCAAAGTTGCATCATTATTTGTTGATCATCCTACTGTTTCCTTGCAGCATCGTTTGATAATGGGGATGAGTAACCATTAAAGCATAATGAAGATCCAAAGTCCAAATCAAAAACTTGAATATCCAAAATCTATAAATCTAAAATATGAAAATCTATCATTATGTCATGAAGTAAATTATAAAAGTAAAGTATTATCAGCTAAAAGTAGTAAAGCAGCATAACGCAAAATTCCATATTACTTTAATAATTATCACATATTTACAGTTACATGCAAGGACTCAGTATTTTCCACTGTAAAATTCAACTCGCATTATCTGCCAATCAAAATGATATCCCAAATGTAGCAGTCTTCACAGTAAAAATGATAACACAATGTCAATGTGAACAAATTTTTCATAAGGAGTTTTCATAATTGCCTAATTTACATTTTTATCTAGGATGTGAAGTGAACAATGTCTTTTTATATATATGATGTTCCTCTGGATCGATTATATATATAAGATTTGATCCACCAATTTTTTAATTAAAATTTTTATAACTAAAATAATCTTCATATTGTTTTTGCAGAATATACTTTAGATGGTCAGGCATATGAAGTTAAATCCGTAAGCGCATGCAGAGTACAATCACTCAAGCCGACAACTCTAGGATGGAGCTTCAGAGACTGCATCGTACTTTACGCCTCTAGAGCAGACAGTAATGGTGAATTCAGTTATTATGGTCAGGATGAAGCATGCTACCCAGTGGTTCCTAAGCTACCAAGTGGTTTCATATGTGAAGTAACAAAAGTTGGCAGGGACCGTATGCCTGAGTTCTCAAAATCTGAGACATTGGACTCTCTTGGACCACCTTCAAAGCTAGAATTGTCAGGTAACGTCATGCTGATTTGATCTACAATACTGATCTAACATAAGGTATTAGAGTAAAAGCATTAAAATCAATGTTTTTGTTGCCAACTAGACCTTGGAGTTGCTTGTACGGAGCTGAATTTTTCACACACCATCAAGTCATTGTCAGACTATCAACTCTTTCCCTCAGTAGTGTGCTTACCATTGTATTGCTCTGTTGCTCATGCTCAAGGAAGCCCTCCACTTTGGTGACATTGCTCAGTATTATGTCAAGCTCAAGAAGTACCCAAAACTGAACAAGTTGCTGCTTCTACCGTATTGATGAAGCTGAAACTTCATTGAAAGGTATAAGTACATTGTGCTGGGTTGATTAAAAATTGTTATCTGGGAAGGAGTTTGAACCTGGGGCCCAGGGGGGCTCAACGTTTTTGGCAATGGTCTTGATTTAGAGACATTTTGAGCGGAGCAGGTGCCTTTGACAGGTTGGTAAGTATTTTTAGTAAATCCTGTTGCAATTAACCTCAAACATGGATCATGGCACAGGCCAAGTAGACCAGGGAACTTATTTAAGTGGTTATCTTAGTGTTTGAATTTGAATTTAAGCCTTTATATTTCAGGTCCATTTTATTCTCAGTCTGAATACAACTCTAACAATGCAGTTGGAAAGGCATTTGATGGAAACCTAGATAACTTCCATTACTTATCAGCTCAGGCTAGTTTCAACCCTTGGTTATCTGGAGACATAGGCTCCATGCAAGTTGTAGCTGGCGCGAAGTATTACGCCAGAATCAACTGCTGCACAGGTACTAATACATAAATATATAACTTGAGAGTAATACTTCTGTGTACTTGCCTTCTGACTGACTCATGGAAATACATGTGACAGCATGGAAAGACATGCTGACAAGCTGGAAAGACAGCTAAAAACTCACTACAAGGGGTCCCAGCAACGGGCCATGTAAGGCCAATAACCCTAACACGTACGCTGTGTAGCATAGGATGGCAATGGTAGAATGGACTGTGCTGTGGAACAAGAGAACACAACTCTGAGTAGTGAATAGCGGGCATGCTAATTAGCCCCATCAACCCATTCTTTTTTGGGGATGGTGTGGTGGCGCGATCGGGTAGCGCGCTTGCTATTCACTGCCAGGCGATTAGTGCTGCAAGAGTTGTTTGTTCGAATCCCATTCGGGGAGCTTTCAGGGTTGTTTGTTCCAGCCCCCAGCACCCGAAGGTGTATACCTCTTCCTTCGGGAGGAGAACTAACTTCAGGGCATACAGAATGATTCATAGGCTGCAGAAATGATGGCATCCTTTTCTTGCTCCTGCCATTCAAACACAATTCCTAAATAGCTGGAAAATTCAGGATTGAAACCATATGGCTTTGCAGCGTCTTGCCTCGCGTATTAAATAACAAAATTTTGAGATGAAGTATAATGAATAAAGGTCTTAATTGTGGGTGCAAAATGTCTGCTAAATACGCTAAGCCTAAGCACAGATAACCCCCCCCCCCCCCCCTGTTCCTGATAAACTTCAGTTTTCCTCAGAATTAAGTATCCCTGACAAGTTTGGCAGGACACTCTCGGTCCTTTTGTGGGTACTGTCAATTGAATTCTTACCAACGCAAATTTGCATGGTTCTTTTAAATCTCATTTTCCTTTCCAACTCTAATTTTTGGATTGTATTACTTAAAATATAGGGGAAGGCAGGCCACGTTGATCCACCCCACATTTTTCAAATATCATTTTATGTTTGAGTTTTCCCCTTTATCAGAGGTCATGTGACCAAAGGCACCCTTTTAGAGCAGACAAAAAGAAAGAAAGAAACCTACTGGGAGAAGATAATTATATTAGTTTTTCATTATTTAGATTTATTACGTGATAACATCATAATTAGTCTCAATTTAACTTAATCTAAACTTAACTCTGATGGAGAGATTTTGTTCAACTCCAATTGAAAGTGTAAACAAGGCTGTTGGGGCACACTGGGCCATGCCCGTTGAAGAACGTTGAGCTATGCCCCTCAGTGTATGAATGTTATATTATGAAAGTATATAATTATTATGATGTATATGTTTGAAACTGTTCGACAACATTTACATACACAAAACAAAATTGCTGGGAATGATGTTTCTTTAATGTTAGTTCACTTTTCCCTTCACTTATCATCAAGTTTGCCGTGTGCAAATTTTCCTCTATCTTCATGTTTCAGAGAATTTTGTTTTGTGATTCGGATTGTATTTTATAGTTAAAATGAGTGAAAGAATGCCCTGTTGCAATGAATTTAGTTGCTTTTCTTTATTTCTTATGGTTGCAATGAATTAAGAAGTTATTTCCAGCAAAGAGGTGACCATAAAATAGTGGCTCAACGTGCCCCATATAAAAGTTGGACCCGGCTCAACGTGCTCCGTGCTTGGGGCACATTGAGCCGCTTCCTAATTTTTTTGAAACATCAATATTTCCTTTTATTGCTGCAATAGGTTGCTGACCGTATCCATGTTGATGGAGGACATGAAGAACAATTTCAGTGCCAAGTTTTTTTTACTCTGGCACAATTCAACTGCATGTTACAATCAAATATGTAAAAACTGGCTCAACATGCCCCACCTTCTACTACTATAAACGCCACCCAAAATGGGTTCCTAGAAGCCATATACTATTCTGGATTATGCCTTATTTTTCATCTATTCTCAAAACATTATGTTTTAATGGCTGCTAGCCACAAACTTGAGCTATGACCCCAAAAAAAACAATTTGATTTCAATGGGAGTCTTAAAAGTGAATAACTATCATAAAAGCTTGAGAATACTGTATCAACCTTTCTGACACCCTCTGACCAAAGTTGAGCATGAACTAATTGCTGATAAGACGAAATTCCTCTCGATCAGGAAAGTTGTCCCATCTATACAATTGTGAAAGAAATTGCCCATTGAATTAAGCTATATAACATCCTTGGAACATAATGATTACTGAAATGAGACTCACCTTATTGTTACACCTTAAAGATCTCCTAGCAGGGTTCCATACAAGACAAATTATCAACACCATGTCGTGCACGATAGTCTTTTACATACCTGGTCAAACTTTCATTGCATTTGAACAAATAGGGGCCCCATCAATGTCTATCAGCTCCTCAAAAACATGCCTCAGTTGACGAAGCCTTTTGATGATGCGTGTTGTTTCCTCATGATTATATATACCATTAATACTGAGTTCCTATTGGCTAATAACTAAGCATAAGTCATGTGACCTATAGGGTATAATGCCTGATTAAAATCAGATATAATTTGATAATTTCATTATCCTGAATGTGTTGGTGAGTTTGAAATGAGAATACAGACACAAATGTTGAGGATTAAATTGACTGATTTATAAAAAATACTATAGTTTAGTGCAAAATTCAGTTTTTTAATGTGAGTTGATAAGCTATAATGTCACATGGCTTATGCTTAGTTATTAACCAATAGGAACTCAGTATTAATGGTATATTTATAATCATGAGGAAACAACACGCATCATCAAAAGGCTTCATCAACTGAGGCATGTTTTTGGGGCGGCTGATAGACATTCATGTATTTGAGAAGCTGCCAAGGGGCCCCTATTTGTTCAAATGCAATGAAAGTTTGACCAGATATGTAAAAGACTCTCGCGCACAATATGGTGTTGCTAATTTTTCTTGTATGGAACCCTGCTATACTCCATCAAGAGTTAACCAGGGGAAGGCAATTTCTAATTTATTCATGATCTCTACTACTCACCCTTATAACATTTATTATTTGTCAATCTTGAATAATCTCGGCATTGAATAAGAGTGATGACAATGATTGATGGTCAAAATTAACTAAGCAATGCCAAGATTAAAATTATTTTCCTATGTAGTTGAGAATTTCTGCATTTCTGAATATCTCCATTGTTGATCATAGTCCCAAAAAAAAGCTTGCAGGTAAAAAGCTAAATGAATTATTTTAGCAAATTGATAGCAGATAACTCCAAATTTATACAGCCCATTGTTTTTTATATGAGTTTGAATCCACATGAAAAGTATATAAAAGTGGTTCAATAATGTGAGTGGCACTTAGGTGAGTTGGGGGAGTCTATTTTACACACCCATGCAGAAAACTTCATTCAGTCAAATGAATTTAAGCTTTATATATACCACTTTCCCATCCCCCTATCAATCCTTGACCCAGTATAGGAGGTCTTTAGCATGATGACAAACACATAAGAGCTATTACTTTATATTTAGTAAAGAATAGACGTTAAATGTTTGCTGTTGAGCAGGTAAAATAAGTTTGATCCTTAGGCGCTTGTGTAGTTGGCCCCAGACTCAGTCTATACTTTTATTATTTACAGGGTCTATCAAGAATGTACATTTTCTTGTCTCAATGATTGAATCTGAGATACACAACAACTACGATGATAGCATCTGTTCTGTTTTCCCTGGACTGCCTGATTATCCAGCGATTCAGCCTGCTGATGTACTCTGGCTTCCCTGCCCTCTCAGATCAGCTCGATACTTTAAACTCGCAGTGTTTGAGGAATCTGTGTTTTTAGGGGTGGCTGAATTGGAGATCTATGGATATAGTTATGGTGGTAATGACATCACAACTTGATATCATAGACCTACATGTTTCTCAGACGATATGTATTCAATCTTTATTATGATCAACTTTCAACAATCTTTATATTATATTGGACAATCTGTATGTTGAGAAGGGCATACATCAGCAGCTTACCATCATGACACAAGGGAAGTTATTGTTGCTTACCTAACACTTTTACTGACTTTTAATCATTGTGTTGATACTATAATGTAAAGTAGTTGGACCAATATTTTAATCTATCGATAATTATTAGGTCTGAAGTTGAGTGAGATCTTGTACATCATAGTGTTATTTCATATTCTCTCTACTGTTTCAATTGGATATGCTGCTGATGGAACATAGACATCAAAAAGGAAGTTAGATTGGTTATAGCATGCTCCAGCCTATCCAATAACTTCAGGCCAAGTTCTTACAATGTTGTGATTGGCTCAAAACTGTTTTTATGTTAACGAGTCGGAATCTGTTGTTGTTTAGCTATTGTCATAAATAAATGGTGCAGTTTGTGATTTCTCATATTTTAATTTTTGATTTTTGTGTGACCATAATACAACCCAATGATAAATGTACAAAATTAATAAAATCTATGCAGCCATCACTCCTGGAGAGAGAGAGAGGAAGGAATCGATGTTTTAGAAGAAATAACCCCAAAAAAGGAACTAAAATTGATTTTTCTAATTTAATGGTACATATCCAAAGATTCAACAGAGAGTGTATGATATTAGAATCTATTGAAGCACCACTTACTCATGTCATGACCATATAAGAAAGCTACGGTTATATATGAAGAGCTCACCCGCATTAAGATTATGGGTAGTGACCGGGATGTTATCCTGCACTCTCAGATTGAGAGGCTCAAACACTAACCACTAGCCACCCTGCCACCTGTCAAGCTTGTCAAGACAGGATAGACATCAGCATGGGGGCATTTGATGACAAGGTTAGGTACAGTTCCTAATATCTTTTGAGATCACAGTAATTACATCGAGCATAGCATGTCTTGTCAAGACAGGCTACATTGAGCCATATTTAATAGGGTAAAGCATGATGATTACTGATATATTGATTTATAATTCACTAGAAAATCAATATCATGCAGTGCACCTGCTTTGACAGACATTGTGACACTGTAATTTAACTATAAACTGAACTGAAAATTATTGTATTCCTACGCTTTTTTACATCTAATTTTCTTTTAAAAAAAAGAAAATTAGGTTTCAAAACTACATCAGCAGAGTCAAATATAGTTGAGGAATATGTAGCTATAATTTTCAAAAATACTAAATATTTACTGAGAAAAATCGCTTAATGTAAATCTGTCATTATTGATCGATAGGGCATTGTTTATGAGAGTCCTACTTATGACATCATATTCCTGCTTATAAATGTAATCAAATTGTTATGATGTATTTGGCGCCAAATTGGAGCACATGTACATAATCAGAATTGGGTGATCTATCAACCTGGATAGGGACGGGAGAAAGTGAATTTGACCCGTACCCCCTCTTTAATTAAATTTAAGCTTTCATGGCATAAATCAGAAAAAAAAATATAAATAGCACAACCTCATCTGGTTTTACTACACATACGTGGTAGGACACAGGACTGTGATTCAGCCGTTTTTTCTATTTTTTTTCAAAAACACTTTTTGAAAAAGTGATATGAGGCACTGGTTATGGGTTTTAGTATACACATCTGTTTATCATATGTCATATCAACATGACTGTTTTGTCACTTTTATTGATTTATTAATTCTCATATCGAAGTTGTTCTTCCGAGTTTGTCAACTAAATCATACATAGCTACATCAATAATACTACATAGGATATAAGACAAGGTTTTATTGGCGGGACATCATTAAATCTTTAGGAAGTGCTTGAAAGATAGATTTCAGAAACACATAATCTTTTGAGGAATCTAGGATGTTGTGGAAGACTGTTGGAAAATATTGCAAAATTGGTGATTGAAATTGGTCTTCTCGGAAAAAAACTATACAATTGATCACAAAATATATAAAATTGTCATAATGATTACTGAAGTCCAGTCAAGCCAGGTCAAGGCACTTACACACCAAAGTCAAGACAAGGCAAGCGAAGTGTACACTATCTCAAGTCTTAACTTTATAATATGTCTGTATATATTTATTACGGTTAAATGTTCAACGGTACTTCATTATCAGAAATACTATACATCCTACTAATGTCCTCGAATCCGATTGATTTTAAAATGGCCTCTCAGTTAGTTGAAATGGAGATCCATTTCCTCAAGGGTCAACTATCCCTGTATGTGATAATGCATTGTGACATCCAGTCAAGTATTATTGTCGAAAAAAGATGAAGTTGTAACAGTTAACAGTTTTGTGGATATCATCAAAATACTAGATTACAAATAAAATAGCCAAAAGTGCCATAATTTAAGCCTGGCAGGAAAAAAATATAATCAATGATGCTTGAGCTGACAGGCACTAGTCGTTAGACTAAATAAAAAGCCGGTGAAGCATTGGCGCTGAAGCCTCGCCAGAAGCTGATTGGTGGGTCTGTGAAACAAGGGGATAAATCCCAACATTTATTAGACAATATCAATGATGGTCATAATGGGCTCTGCAAAATCAATCATTAGAGTATACTTAAGTACATTGCACCGCTATCCTCATTACAGACTCTCTGGACATGGCACAGGCAATGGGGCAGTACGTAATACCGGTGAGAATGATTAAATCTATTCTTGTTTCCTCCTATTTCTTATATTGAGTAATTTTTGTGTGAAATTTGTCTTAGAATGAAAAGCCTCAGATGAGTTAGCATGGCTGTCATGGCAGCTGAGACTGGACCACTTTGTTTGATCAAGCTGGAAGAAGTTACATTGTCATCGCTCATCGCTCATCGCTCGTAGCAGACAACCCTGGCACCACTAAATATGTATCAGTGTGAAATTAACATTCACCAGTAGGCAAAATCCTCAACAATGGAGATCCAAGGTATAAGCTTTGGATCTGCACCACAGGGCAGCCAGTAGCCCCTCGACCCCATGGTACAATACCTCTATTTATTTCCCCATTGTGTTATATATGAATCATGCTGTCTAGATAGCTCCAAAAGCCTGCTTCAAAACGTGATACTCACCATGAATAACCACTCAAAAGGTAGCTCAAAACCTGAATTTTAATATATCTTATCATTTCTGTCAAATCCTGAGCATTGCAAACTTTTTTGCAGGCCTGGAAAGAGCACCGATCGAAATTTCCCCCATTTTTACTGCACATTCCCATTGCCAAAATGGACACCATCGCAGGCTATTAATGCATTATGCTTTAGATTTTATATCATTTTATTTTTCAAATTTCAAATCTTTACATATTTGAGAATATTTCCATAGTATTCTACAACTCACAAATGCAATAGCTCGGCTTTTCCAGCTTGTTTTTGATCAAATTGGTAATTTATTTTTCTTCGAACAGTGGTTCAACAGGCCAAAGATTGGTCAAATAGGGGTGTTGTACCCATGGCTTCAATAAACTTAATTAAGTTGAGAAGCTATTATAACCTCAAATAAAATGCTTGATTTTTGTAATTTAAAGCAAAACTATTGTTTGTAGATGATTTTGTAGCTTAGATGACTTTGTATATATGAAGATTGACACAACAAAAGATAACTGATTCGATTCTAGATCAAATTCTTTTATACATCATTTTTTTCCAATAATATATTGAGAGTAAGGGTATTGTGTTACTGAAACAAAATGGTGGAAGAGAGTTTGTATTTGAAATAATAAAAATTTTCAAATTTAACATTTATTTATAACATCCAAATTTAGAAGGAGTACATCATTTCGCATCAAATATCAACATATAACTTTTATGGTTGTCTCTCACTTTAAATACCATCCTATTTAATTATTTGATGCCCGAGCGCCAATTTATTCACATCGCATATAAGTTAAAAATAAAAATCTTTTTGTCTAAAGATTTCGATAATTGTTTCAGCTTGTTGCTGTCCTGCTATTGCTGCTTCCTGCTTCATCATCTGCTGACACAGTTACAACAATTGAGTCACAGGTCATACCTCAAGATCACGGCTTACAATCAGTATCTGCGACCTTTTATGATGTCATAAGTCTATTAAAGTGCTCAAAACTGTGTATGGTCAGATCATTCTCATCATGTAGATCCTACTCATACAACCCAGGAACAAGATTATGTAAACTGTCTAATGATGTGAGCTGCGAAACAGCGAACCTATCTATTGCCGATGCCGGTGACTATACACACTCAATCCGAGGTTTGTGATCAATGTGACAGTAGTTTCCTCGACATTATAGACCGAACATAAACATTTATGAAATAAAGTCAGTTTTCCATTCAGCATTGAAATATCAGTGGCCAACCATCCTCCAAATAATGTCGGAAACACATTTAGACATCACATCTATATCGCATGAGTGTTGATGGGTTTAAGTTTTTGATTTCTATTTTTTAAGTATATTTCCGATTTTGTTTATAACGTCATCATCAATTATAAGGTAAAACACCAATTTCCACCTTCTCTGAAAATTTTGTTCCATCTTTTCTGAGAAATAAAAAGCCAAAATTTAGGGTTGTAAAACCTGGCAATGATTTCCCAAGAGGTTTTTATTTTCTAATTGTTAAATTTTGAAACAGAAAATGGAAGTTTGGGACTGTGACTTTGTGATTGCTTATTTTGCCAACAGAAGCGGGTATACGTGTTTCACTTTAGAGATTGTGGCTAGAATAGATTATTTTTTATTCACCAGGATTATTTAATGCATAAAGGAGACGGTGCCATAGTTGGTTAAAGCGTCAGTCTCTCAGTGTGCATGCATTCAAGGTCATGGGTTTGGTTAGCCCCCAGGTGTGCTCCGACCTGCCTACAAACAGAGAGCAATCTGGCTGTAGAAATTACAGCCTCCAAAGTTTCACCCTATGAGTTTAGTCAATCATTTTAGTTATCCAACCATATTTTTTTAGTCAACCATTTTCTTTACAACTGAATTTCTAGAACCTGAGAGTGTCTTAGAATATATTTGGTGACATGATTTTTTCCAAGCAAGATGAATTCACGAACAATAGACCATTGACAAATTGTATTGAACTTGGATTTTTTTTTTATTGTTTATGCTATAAAATTAGTTTAATCAAACAAAATAATTTGGCATATTAGTAAATAATACAGATAAAAGAAAAGCAAGGGCTCAGCCAGATAGTCCGAAGACTAGAGTGACAGCTGTTCCGATGGTCACCCATGAAGAACACCCACACAAGCCGATAAGTCGAAGCACGAGTCAGCACAGCGCCGGCTGTCGAGCATAGACCCAAAGGCGTTCAGCCAGACCAGACATGGGATTGTTCACAGATCCTTTCCAGTTTTCCAAAAGGTGCCTGTTGTACAGTTTCACACCTGTGTACAACAGGGACCTCCCACCCCTGTTGTTGTTAGCTTGAATTGTTTTTAGGGCTTTTGATCTCGTATCATGGCAAAGTTCTGGCAAAAGTTTTAAAATTTCTTCCGTTGGATATGTTTTTAAAAGCAACTTTAATAATCTATATTCAAAAATCATTTTTAAAGGCATAATTTTAAGTTTTTCAAAATATGTGGAAACATGTTCCCCAAGTTTTATGGGAACAATGACTCTCAAATCAGCTTTTTGTAAAAATTTTATGGTTTTTAAATTTGTTTAACAAGCATGGCCCCAAAACTCATGCTATATATGAGATGGGGATAAAAAAAATTTGTAATAAATATCAGTCAATGCTTTATCATCTAAAAATGGCCTAACTGCTCTCATCATTAGCAGGTTTAAATGTAGCTTTTTAGTAGTGATGGCGAATTGTCAGATTTTGGCGAGAAGGGACGAGGCCGAGACATATATCGATGCCGATAAAACATTCTTCAGAAATCACAATATGAAAGAATGGTGGATATTCATTCACTATCACTAGAACAATCAGCTTATAGTACATTTGATTCCGTTTGTAACTAACATCTAGAAATAAGGAACTATGTTGAGACCAAATTTCATCAAATTCTGTCAACCATTTATTGAATTCTAGATGCCTAAAGAAAGCTTCATAGTATTGTAAGCCGTTTAATAATCGCAGCAAAAGTATGACTAATAACTATCTTTTCATAGAATGATAGTCTTCATTTCTCATGAGGTCATATAAAGTCGTGGCGTAGTGGGTAAGAGCGTCGACTGCTGATCACAAGGTCACTGGTTTGAGGCTGGGTGTAGGCAATATTTCGACCAGCTACTACCATTTACAATGCTAGTAGTCCCGACATGTATTAAGAGTTGTCTGTCTCGCCGGGACGAGATACTATCTGTACTAAAGATATTGGTATCATCGGCAAATAAGACATAACTCAAATCTGGGGCTGCATAAAGAAGATCATTTATATAGATTAAATATAAAAGAGGCCCAAGGACTGACCCCTGGGGCACACAAATTTTCACAGTCTGTAATTGAGTCTTAGTACCATCTAAGGATACAAATTGCTTCCGATTTGTTAAGTAATTTTTAATAAGGTTTTGAGAATTTGTTGAAAAGCCATAAAAAGATAATTTTTTGATTAAAATGTAGTGATTAATTGTATCTAAGGCCTTGGAAAAGTCTAAAAAACACCCTGTGTAATTTTCTGGTATTAAAATTGTTGTATAGCTTTTCCATTATAAAATTTATAGCATCTGTAGTGCTTCTCTTGGTTCGAAAACCAAATTGACAGTCTGTTAAAAGATAATTCAGCTCTAAAAATTCCCTAATTTGAAAAGATAGTATTTTCTCTATAATTTTTCTCAGAGCAGGTAAAACTGAAATCGGCCGATAGTTTGTGCAAGTATTTTTATCACCCTTTTTGTATAGTGGTTTAACACAAGCAATTTTTAGGCAATCTGGAAAAATGGATGTTTTGATCACTAAATTTGTAAGATAAACCAAACTGGGATTAAGATAAATTTGCATTCTTTTAAGGATCGCATTGGAATACCATCTGGCCCAGTTGCCTTCCGATTTGAAAAACTGTCGATTACTTTCAAAATGTCATTAGTATTGATTTCATTGAGTTCAAATTTTGCATTTATTTGGGTGTTATTTTTTTCAAAATAATACTCAGGAGAGTAGTTGGGGAGAGGGAGGTTTGATGAAATTTCCAACCCTATCTCAGTAAAAATGCGATCAAGTTTTTGCAATAATCTCTTTGTCCTCAATCACACTTCCTGCTTGATCTTTCAAAATATGTTTATATGTTATGTTATATAGGTTTTTCAGCTTGAGAATTTTTATTCAGAATTTTGTTTAAAAATCTCCATTTTTCGTTCTGGTTGGATTGGCAGTATAAAAACTCTTTTCTGTAAAATTCAGTCTTAGCATTGTTAATTTTTGTAGTTACAGAATTTTGGAAAGACTGGTATTGTTTCTTCAAATCAGCATTTAAAGGTTGTTGTTTAGACTTAATGTGCAGTTTTGTACGCTTTTCTATCAGCTCAAATAGTTCTGTGGTCATCCAAGGCTTTTTAAAATGTCGCTTTTGGGTTTTGACACAGTCTTCTTGCTTGAATTTTCAATTATGGTAGAGTAGTGTTCGATAAATGTTTAAAAAGCTAGATTAGTGTCTGTTATTTGGTGAATTGGTAACCAGTCAAATTCTTGGATGTTTTGGTTTTAAATAGCATAGTTATTTAGAGGCTGACATGTGGCTAATGGTGAGTTGTGACATTTTTGTGTCAATTTCTTGTAAACAAAGGATAAGCATGTAGGTTGATGGTCAGCTAGTTCATCCTCAATGGTACAAGATTTCAAATTGTTTCCAACCTTATTCATCAAGATATGGTCAATAAGACTATTTTTACTGCCTCCATAGCGAGTAGGAGAAAGAATGGTGTTGAAATATCCGTTTTTATGTAACAATTTTGATAGTTTTGAGAATTTGTGTCCTGAGCAATGTCAGAGTGCAAATCAATATTGATGTCGCCAACAAAAACAGAGCATGGGGGAAGAGTGGGCAGGATCCCGGCAAGGCCACCCAGAAAGTCTGGCAGAGAGCCCGAGGGTGAACGATAAACAGCGAGCACTGAGCACAACTCCAGCCCCGACTCACCGACCCGCAACAGGAGCGATTTACAGCCATCCAACCGGACATCCGCTTCTCTCACCTCCAGGCTATCACATACATATACAGCAATACCAACTCCGATTCTGTAAAATCTAGAATCACAATATAAATTATATCCATTTATAGCAAATTTACCAAAAAATGTATTATCAGTAAACCAAGTCTCTGATATAATAATGCATTTAAATTTAACTCTCATTTCTGCTAATAAAATTTCAAGCTGGCCCATTTTATCATTAAGACTGCGCATATAGACAGTTTTCTGAGCTCTGATTTATGCCTCAATTGTGAGCTGTCCTCTCTCCAGTTTGGTACTTCTAACCCACGCCGCATAGGAAAAACGTGCTGAAAGAGGGTTTTCTTGAAAACCGCTTATGTTAGGATAAAATTGATTTTTGATTCAGAGTCCGCACCATTGAAAACCCTGTGAGACAGTGTTTCCAAATCATTGTAGGCTTGAATGTTGATAACTCTTAATTTTAGTGACGAAATTCAAGAAAAATTCTGCCAAATTGTCCGCAAAACTGGCAGAGATTGATATAATTGACTAACCGAATACCAAAAATATTTCCCAAACTATGTCCCTATCAGTTTTCAATGGTGCAGATTCTGAATCAAAAATCCTTTTTATCCTACTATAAGCGGATTTCAAGATAACCCTCTTTTCAGCACGTTTTTCCTATGTGGCGTGGGTTAAAAGTACCAAACTGGAGAGAGGACAACTCCGAGTAGAGGCCTAAATCAGAGCTCAGAAAACTGTCTATTAATATGTAGGAAAGAAAAAGTACAATTAGTTATGTTTTATTTAGGTTCAGTCTGTTTAGGTTTCAATAGTTGAAAGTGTGTGACAAAATCAGCATCATTTGGCGTGGGTATAGTAGTCATTGCATGCAGCAGCTAGTAGCTATTTAGTTTTGGCACGTGGATATCTCTGTGTTGTACATAGCTACTGTAATTCATTGATGTCATCTTGGGAGCATATCTTGATGGCGTCATCTGAATTCGTTTTGCGCACATATATTTGGTTGTGGAATGTCCAGATGTATCGATATCTTAACTCAGCACGTCGCTTCCGTACCTCATAGAACAAGCTTTGTGTGGAACGGCTTAGATATTCATTGAGGAATATCTTGTTATCTGTACTCAGGCTAGGTATTATATTTTTTTGCAGTGGTGCTATTTTTGCCGAGCGTCTTCCTTGCATCATAATAAGAGTCACGTGAATTCATACTTGTGAATCTGATTATTATTGGTGTGTTGGTGTCATTCTCAGTTTTTGGTTTGACTCTGTATATCATGTCTATGTCGCTCTTCTGTATCGTACATTCCATCTTACTGGCTAGTTGTGTGATGAGGTAGTGCAGATCTTCGTTGTGTGATTTGGGAATCCCCGATATACCTAGGGTTTTTAGGTTTTTGGCATCCTGAAGTGATGTCATCTGCTGTCGCAAGCTATTTTCTTCCTGCTTTTGTGATTTGGTTAGCTCGTCCAATTTTTTCTTTATATCAAGGACCTCATTACCATGCACTATTTGTGTGGAGATAACTCCCATTCTGACCTATGCGTTACAGTGAAAAAGTGAATAGCGCAGTGACGTTGCGTCATGAGGAATGCACTGAATTAGGGAGGACGCTCTTAGCCTGTAATTCCCAGTCTACAGTATTTATATGTTTATGGTTTCACCAATTAAAAGGCGGAGATAGCTAAAAATGTATCTGTGATATTTGTTTTATGTGAAACTGTGCGAAAGGATGAGTTGCTTGAGTTCGTGGTTGTTGATACTATCAAGAAAGTCATGGTGTAGTTGAGGGTATGGGCAGTTGGGTTTGAGGGTGAGGTTGATCCAATCCCAGCCAGGGATATTGAAGTCCCCACCTAGGATGATATCATATGATCTTTGGGTTGTGAGTGACTCTAGGGTGGTGAATAATTCAGGGATTTAAGGAAGGTTACCAAACTATGTGCAGATCGCGGTACTGAGCATGAGATTCATAAGTTGAAACAGAAATGGGAGCTGGACAAATTTTAACTCAGCATTATCCGTTATAGCAATTTCAATTGTAAACAGGAGCTGAAAGCAGCTTTCTTCTGTGTGTTATCATGAGATGCTTTTCATCATTTACTGTGCATTGTGTGTTCTTCTTGACGGGTTGAGAGTGATATCTAACAATATTGGTTTAGACCCATAACATTTTCAATACCATCTACTGAATTTGCAGAATACACCGTAAACGGTCAGGCATATGAAGTTAAATCCGTAAGCGCATGCAGAGTACAATCACTCAAGCCTACAACTCTAGGAGGGAGCTTCAGAGACTGCATCGTACTTCACGCCTCCAGAGTTGACAGTGATGGTGAATTTAGTTATTATGGTGAAGATGAAGCATGTTATCCAGTGGTTCCTAAGCTACCAAGTGATTTCATATGTGATGTAACAAAGGTTGGCAGCCGGGACTGTATACCTGTATTCTCAAAATCTGAAACATCGGCATTTCTTGGACCACCTTTGAAGCTAATATTGACAGGTAGGAATGGATGATTGATCCTGAACTTATATATAGCATTATAATTGCATAAACAAGCAATGCCTTTTTGCCTATCTTGACATTCCTCTTGGTTTCTCGTTACAAGAACTGACTTGACACTCTTCAGTTTACAAGCGGCACCATTAAGTCACTGCGGTTCCAGCAACTATTTATCCCGGTAAAGTTCCGTGATCTCCTTCCAAAATTCACACTGGCAAAATTGTTCAGTGTTTTTCAGGATCAATAAAAACACAAAAAAAAAGCTTATTGTACCTACTGTATCAATGTAGTTAAAACTTTGTTAAAATGTATCAGTTTATCCTGGCTGAGTTGACCTATAATAGTCATTGAGATAACCAGACGGCACACAATCACAACATACAAAAAAGGTTTGGGGAGATTGTAAAAAATCTTGCAGCAATCTGTATCAAATTTGGATGATTGAAATACTGAGAAGCAGACATCTGATTTTATTCCGCTAATTCAGGGTCGAAAATAACTGTTACTTGATTTCAATTTTATTTCAGGTCCGTTTGCCTGTCTGTCCCAAAACGCTTATCAAGTTCGAGTGGAAAAGGCATTCGATGGGATTCTAGGAAACTTCCACTATCTGTCAGTTCCAGGCAGTGAGAACCCTTGGTTATCTGGTGACATAGGTACAGTAAGAATAATCGCTGGAGCCAAGTTTTATGCGAGAACGAACTGTTGCACAGGTAATGAGCCATATAAAAACACAAATCTATAATACTTTAGGGTGTATGATATGGTGTACGTGGATATTACTTGAAAGTAAATGATTTTTTGCTAGTCCAATAAACATGCTGACTCTGGCTACAATTGGCAACCCTGAATCCCCACTACACACCACACCGTCTCAAATCTCTAACTGGTAATCACTTTGCGCATGTGCACCAATCAATTCAGTTTGGATATCTCTGCACCTTAGCAACTGAACTAATGTGCTTGAGTTCTCAAACTGGTAAAAAGCTACCTTTCATAGCCAAAATGTAAGTAGGTTAATTGGGCCAGATTGTGGCACTGTCGCTACTGTGCAGAGAGACTCATATCACCGAGTCGATCTGCAAGAATTGTGACTGGTAATGGAAATCTAGTAACAAAGTAGAAGCACAAAATTCACAATTGCCGGTAATATGCATAACCAGGATGATGATATCATCTCATACTACTAGTGCAAAAGAATTACATGTTAATGATTAAACTTTTACCTCGCCACATGACTTACCTATTACTGACAGACTGGCCTCTGCCAGAATACTAAAATTGTCCGAACATTGATAATGGGCAGACAACTTACAACATATTATCCAGAACTACCTGTTTCAACTGGCCATCTTCGTCTTTTCAACCCAACTTTGAATGGTTGGAGTCAACCAAGAAATATTACTCTGTCTACTTAAATTTTCATTTTACACATTTATCATGCTTGAACTCCAAGCAAGACAAAATGATGTTGGAATATTGAGGGTAGGAATCATTGGTTAATCTGAGGGCAAGGACTAAGTCAAGCAAAGGAGAGACAATAATTGGTTTACTGTTGAGCAGGTAATTACTTTTTAGCACTCAGACACTCATGTAGTTGGCCCCCGCCCAGATTATGCGTTTATTACTTACAGGGTCTATTTGGAATTTGCACTTTCTTGTTTCAATGATTGAATCTGAGATACACAACAACTACGATGATAGCATCTGTTCTGTTTACCCTGGACTGCCTGATTATCCAGCGATTCAGCCTGCTGATGTGCTCTGGCTACCCTGCCCTCTCAGATCAGCTCGGTACTTTAAACTTGCAGTGTTTGAAGAAGTTGTGTTTCTAGGGGTGACCGAGTTGGAGATCTATGGATATAGCTAGGATGGTAATGAGACCACAAATCTGTAGCCACCCTGATATTAGGACATTGTACCCATAAATAATGATATATAATCTTTTCAAATGATAATGTGTTGAAATTTTGACAATTCTATGTTTTAGAATAGCACTTATATGATGGTCGCCATCATGAGCGCGCAGTTATTGTTGTCCTTTGCTCATTTTTAAAGTAAAACTATTATTCTGATTATATTTGATAGTAATTTGGTCTGAAGTTGAGGAAGTCCTTGTAAATTGTAGCGTTATTTTATATTATCTCTACTGTGTCTTACCAGATATGCTGCTGACGGAATCCATTATTGAGTAGTTACTGTAATTAATAAACTGTGCGGAATTTGATTCTCAATTTTATACTGGCTTTTAAAGAATGTGCAGATATTTCTGTGACATTGATGCTTAACGGAGTAACTGGCAATATCATCAGCACAGCTCTATTGAAGCTCAGGTACTGGCAAAGTACAAATCAGCCTTTCAGTTACATGTGTTGTCTCATTTAAGATATAAAATAAACTAGATATTAGACAGATATCATAGTGGGATCTTTAACTTGATCAAGCTCTATACTCTATAGCGATAGCAATCAGGAAAAATAACCCAAATAATTCCAAGCATTTACATATACATATGAATATACATATATATATATATATATATATATACTTGTGTTGACTGTGACCAGAAGATACAGTGTACAGTGAATAAAGAGACAGGCAGCCAAAGATTTTGATTAAAAGTCAGTAAGAACGGGTAGTCAAAGGTAATGGCTTCGCCTTTGTAGTTGTTGTTATCAATATGTTATTGAAGCTGTGATGTCTGGTAATAGGTAATTGCTCTTTAGACTTGACACATGAATCTAAATTCAGACTTCATAAACATTGTAAATTACCAGGAAATGAAATTGCCATAACATAAACCACTATGGAAAACTACTGAGTAATAACTAATAATTCATGCCTCAAATGTAACTAAGGGATAATCTCCCCCTCTCCATACATGCTCCACCCTCTCTCCAACTTGAAATACTGCTATTTACTATTTGTAGTTATATTGTTTTAATATCTACTATCAACTGTCCCCGTGTGGTTATTTTTTATCTCAAACTGACCAATCTTCCTTCAAGTTCTAAAAGCTATGGTATACTGAAAAAATAAGCTGTCACATTCAAATTATCCGATAGCATATAATCAATTCGCAGCCAACTTAAATTCAACTCCACAAAATGATTAAATGAGAAAACGCATTCAGCTTATAGCATTTCTGTCACGTTGAAAAAGTATTATCAGTAGTTAGTAATCAACTTGGATTATTTCCAGCAGCGCATGCGACAGTGTGGAAAAGTTATGTCGAGCACATAATGACTAATTTATTTGATCCGCGTTGAATATTTTATACACTCTACAAGGCCACAAGGCAAGAACTGACATTGTAAAAGCGGTAGATCAGTTTGGTCAACATAGAGAGAGAAATACTGTGAATGAGCTAATTGTAAGCATATGAAAAATGTGTACAGTCTATCTAGCACGGTGATAAACATATATTGGATTGAATGTTGTTCGACCTTCTCTGAAGAAAGACACCTTCGGAGGGTCATCTGCTAGGAAGACGATTGACCAAAGAGCAGTACCAATCAGCGCTCAATTCAAATGGACACCTATTAGTTCTGACCACATAGTATCATATTTTGAAAGGATCAATGATGGGCAAGATTAATTTGTTTTCAATTTCTTATGTTTTCGTGATACCCACATCTTATATCCACCCAAAAACTTCTTTTTGATTCATATGACTTCTTCTTTTTACAACCTTCATCAATATCTTAATATAGAAGATAAGCCCCAATATATCGACTCTACTCTGCTGAAACTAATCCGTGCCCGTGAACGAGCTTTTCGTGACAACAAAAAGTCGTGGAAATTCCTGTCAAAGATCACACAAAAACTACTGCGAAAGCGAAAGACCGACTATGTGAAACACAAGCTAAATCAAGCCAAATCAGCTCGCAAGTGGTGGAAGTCTATAAAAGTCTAAGAAGGTAAACATCAAAGCACCACAAGCAGCTACCATCTGATTGACGACAAATGGGCCGATACCAGTGAGTTTGTTAATCTTCTGAATGAATACTTCGTCTCTGTTGGCGGTGATAGGAATGTTGAGCGGAAACCAGCTACCCATCATCTAAGATTAGAACCTACCAGTATTGGTGAGGTAAAGCAACTCCTAAAACACCTCAACACGAAGAAGGCTACTAATAGTGATGACTTTCCCACATGGATCTCAAAAGCCGCTTGCGAAGACCTGTGTATTCCAGTCACAGATATAATTAACACCATGCTTGAGACGAATCAATATCCATCAGAATGGAAAAAATCCGAAGTACGACCTCTGAAGAAAGTCAAAAACCCAACTAAACTCAGTGACTATAGACCGATATCTCTACTCTATCACATTGGAAAAGTCGCAGAGGACTTTATCCTTCAGCATTTGAGGTAAAATATCGGCCACAAGCTCCAAACCAACCAATACGCATATCAGAAGTCTGTATCAACAACGGATGCCCTACTACATGCAACGCATGACTGGTGCGAGAGCCTGGATAGCCGCCATATCAGCCACATTACTGCTGCATTCATAGATATGTCGAAAGCTTTTGATCGTATGAACCCGAATCTATTGATCAAAAAGCTTCAGGCACTTGATACTAATCCTGGTCTCATCCATCTGATAGACAACTTCCTATCTGACCGTCGTAGCTGCGTGAAGTTCCAGCAGGAACAATCTACGTATTCTAGTATTACAATGGGAGCGCCACAGGGAACTAAACTCGGTCCATGGTTGTGGCTAGTTTATATAGATGAGGGTCTCCTCTGATCAATGTAAACTAGTCAAGTATGCAGATGATCTGACTTTATACTCGTGTTTGAAAAAGAAAGATCAATCAAACATAGTATGCCTCCAAGACGAACTCAATCACATCACCGACTGGGCCTCAGAAAACAATATGCTGGTGAATGCGTCCAAGACCAAAATTCTCCATCTCACCCTATCCAAGCCTAAATATATTCCGCAATTTTACATGGATGGTCACTTGCTAGCAAGCTCTACAACTGCCAAACTACTGGGAGTTACCATTGACAGTAGGCTGACCTTCTCGCATCGCATCGACAACATGTGCAATAGCCTCGCGAGTCGCCTATATGCCAGGGAACTAAAGAGACTCGGTCCGAACTCATCAAGCCTTCTCCTATATTACACGGCAAACATACGCTCGCTTCTCACCTACGCCTGTCCAGTATGGGGTACTGTTATCAGTGATCATCCTCAGCAACGCATCACTCAGATCCAGCGTGCGCATTAAAGATCGTGAACCCTGATATCAGCTATAATGAGGCAATTGGTAATCATAATCTTCAGCCTGTGGTATCACTCATAGATGACATTACCAGAAGGCTAATGAGCAAGATCACGAGCTTCCTTGTCAACAAATATGGCTGTTTGTCGAACAGCGAAATTGATGAGATCATTTTTCTCTAAGTATGGTAAATTTTAGAGTTTTATTTTAATTACTGAATGAATAACCTTGTAAATTTTTATTTTTGCATTTAATTAGAACAATTTTTTCTAGTGGAATTCTCTCCGGTGCATCATTTCACAACGATTATAGGAGGAAATAATAAAACATACATACATACATACATCTTCGTTCATCAACAACTCTACATACATTTAAATTTGCATTGTCAAAACATTTATTTTCATTGAATTGAGTTTTATACCCTTGATTCAATTGTTTTTTGTTTTGGTTTCTTTGCACATCAGGGAGAACATCTTCGGATGATGATTGTTGCAATAAAAATGTATATAAGGAGATAGTATGTGGAAACTATAGTTCGTTTTGAAGTGTTGGTAGTTAATTGTTTCTGTAAGATAAACAGGTAATTGTTTCTGGACACTAACTCTGAAAGTGATCATGTTGCTCTCTGAGAAACGGAAGAAATATTAATTGCTATAGCGGGCAGCGCCTGACTATTTCTTGAGCTTTAATTATTTACCAAGTAATGATTAAGATTAAGACTCTCTCCAAGAATTCATTTCGTTCCATTCATTTATTTCATAAAGAGCTGTTTTAGTGAAAATCAGGAGATAATGGGATCTTGTCCAAGCAAGATCTCCGACCAAGATGACAGCCAACATGTACGGAGCACCGGAACTGGCATCACTGCTGGGTCAGCAATCGACTCTGGAAGCAGCTCAAGACTAATCTCATCCCAGCGAGAGGAACAGAGTCAGCTAGGTTAGTTCAATTGTTATTTATTTATGTTGCAATTGGGGTACTTAATTTACATATACATATAATTTGCACTTTTCCATGCAGCTTATTTCCTATCCGTTGCTGCCTGCCTGAGAACAGTGGTCATACAATTGCTTATGATTTATGCTGTTCTAAAACTTGATGAACTGTATACACTTCTAGCTCCCATGCTTCCGTTTCATAGCTAAAAATTCATCTAATAATAATGAGCATGACATCACTACCTTTATAACTCTCAGTAGTAACTCTCATATCTCCAAGTGACTCAATTCAAATGAAATTGATTAATAGGCGGTGAAAGTATTTAGCTCTAAAAAGTTTTCATGATTGTTACGAGCCTGATGATGATTGATTATTAAGTGTGTATCACTGTCATGGAGATTCTAATATCAAATATCACAAATTATGGTTTGATAATATAATAAGCTTTCTCTACCTCAAAGGCTGTCATATCAAAATCAATCAACTTGCTGTAATAGGCCTGCAATTCTTGATATGAAAATTTCCTGCTAAAATCATTGGTGATCAAGGCATTCCCATCTCTTGTGAAAGGCTGCAGTTTTTAGCATATTTTATAGCATTAATGAACAGGCAGTTCATATTCACAAAAATTGCAAAACTCTTTGGGTACTGGATTCGTAAACGCTCCATTGCAATTGAAACAAATTTTTCGGATGTCATTTTCAAATTCAAAGGTGGTTGTTTCTGTTGCCATTTATTTTTTTGATAACTTTATTAAAATCTAAATATCAGATCTATGTTGCGTTTTTCTCTACTCTGTTCTCGCTGGCTACCAGATCGAAAGGTGAGATCTGATTCTATGATAACATAAAAGAAATTGTAATTAAATGATCTATTCAAAGCCACTCAAAATGAGAGAAAAATTCTGACACCACCCTACCATAGGTGTCTGATTTACCCTTTTCCCATCAGCCACTGGAGTCATCTTCTATTTATCAGTGTCTGGACAACTCCTTCAAAATATGTCTACAAACTGGTAAAATATGGTAGCAGAGCAGGGAAGGTGGTACAATAATATATATATATATACATACATATTATCTCAAGATGTGAGTACCCCATCGATATATATAACAGTTGGGTACTTTCATCAGGGACTTGACACTTGTAGCTTGCCTGAGTTTTGTAAAGTTGTTTCTCGGACGTCAGTCACATCATACCACGAAAGCGGCCAGATTCTGGGGGGCTCAAACTAATCAATGGAGTATCCTAATGAACTACAAGGCCTCCAGGAACTAAAGGGCCATAGTGCTGCTCATTGAGAGAAAAAGAAAGGATATCTTCCTTTCTGACCAACAAACTGAATGTGCTCCGTATATGAGTACTTGACCTAGATTTTAGAATATTCAGTGTTATTCAAATTATAACAACTATTATTATTATAATAATGTCAAATGTATTTCCACATTAAGTGGTAACCCTTTCTCTTCATGTGGTAGACCTGACACCTGTCCCTGGATTGAGTGATGAGGAGAAAGAGCTGTTGATATCCTCATGGAGTCAGGTAGAGACACAGGCAGAGAGTGTCGGCGCTGTCACTTTTTTGAAGTATGTTAAATTAAAATCAACCTGATCTTAGTTTGATGTTTCAATAGGCTAGTGTTCTTTGTTTTCTGCTGCGTTTTTATGATTACTAACTATTTTATTTTATTTACTGGGAAGTAAAGACAACCAACACACTTGGTAAAGCTAGATGTATTCCGATGGCTCTCATGTTGATCACAACAATGCAAAAAAAGCTCAATCATATTTCTTTGATCAGCTTTTGATGCAATGTAATATTTTAATAGATTGTTTGAGAAGAGTCCAGAAGCGAAAGGTGATTTTGTAATCTTCAAATCGATTGATGTAATGGACAAAGAGTATAACAGAGTACTGAGAAATCACGGGCTCCGCGTTATGAGTACAGTAGCCAAGATGATTCATCGACTTGATAATGAAGAGAAAATGGTTGCCATTGTAAGGGACTTAGGTACACGACATGGCAAATACAACGCTAAGGCTCCACTCATCGATGTGAGTACATACAATCGGGGGATAAAGCTACGGATAGGGAGTGGGGGATGAATCTCAATATGGCCCAAGTTTTGCTGTGAGACATGAAGCAATCCAACACTAGTGATGGCAAAGTCTCGGTCCCGGTCTTGGTCTCGCGAGACTTGTCTCCACGAGACACTGTCTCGTCTCGCCGAGACACACACTCGTGATACATATGAAGACTTTTTTCATTATAAACACTGTTTTTGTCACTGTTTTTGCCACGGTTTTTGGGTTTATTCTAGATCAAAAAACCTAAAAACACAAAAAAATGGCAGGTTTCAATTTTATCGGCAGCAATTTATGTCTCGGTCTCGTCTTGAATTTTGTTGCTGTTTCGGTCTTCGAGCGTTTGCTTTGACAATCCAGACATCAAAGCTATCATGGTTTGTCTGCAAGTGCTGTTGAAGTTTACATAGCCTTTGTAATCTTTATATTGACCTTTTGCAAAAACAAAAATTTCAACATTCCAGGCGATGTGCCCACATATAGTGTGTGCTATATCAGAGACAGTTGGTGTTACATGGAGCCCGGAGATGGAGGCAGCCTATAATCATCTATTTGCAATACTGTCATCCCATATGAAGGGCGCTTTAATGAAGGAACAGCATAAGAGAAGAGAGCAGCTGCCAAAAATAAATGACCACATGGAATGTAAACTGCAAGTCGATTAGCAGATTTTCTTCTTCACTTGCAACACATCACATCGCTCATCTTCTAACCGACTATCTTTGCACACCAAACATGTCCCAAATTAGCCAAAACTATAGGAAGTGGGTGATTATATGACGTGTGGGTTAAAACTCAGACCATGATTCAGAATTTCTTGAATATACAGGAAGTGGTAGGCTCTGAGTGTGCGGGTAGTTTTGGGTTGCTTGTTATGGAGGTAGAACCTAGAACAAGTTTGTTCCCTCTGTGGTGGCAAAGGGATATTGCAAATGTTTGGTATCGAGGCGCCGCGACACCCAACATTTCCAAAATCCTTCCGCCACCACCACCACCATTTTATCGGGTCATAGGCGCGAGATTCTATTAGCACCCATGGCACACCTCTGTCACAACCTGATTTATAGAAAAGGAAGAACTGTCTTCAAATGTAAGACATGATCCTCAGTAACGAAGTGTAGCATATGGTGTGAATATTGATGATTGGTTGACAATCCTCCCCAGAGCATCAATTCCACCAAACATGAATTGTAGAGCTTTTGATTTTGTTAATTACATTATTTATTATATAATATTAAAGATGATAGTACTACATATAATAATAGTATATGATATAATAGCAATTATAATATATGAGGTTAGTTTTTCATGTAAATGATGATATTTTGCCAAAATAGGATGCGCATAAATTAATTTATATATAATATATAGTATGGTACTTTTTTGTGATGCATGCTGAAATAACACTATGGTTCAGATTGGGTTGTAATAGCTGATATATAATATAAAGTAGAAATATATTTCATCAGAAAACATGTTAGCATAGCAAAACTAGATTACACATCTCAGTCAACAGGATGTTGATGGAACCTTTTTCTTAATGATGTATTTGTTACACGCTGAGGTTGTTGTAGTAGTTCATTAGCCTTGTCAAGCGGTTTCTTTTTATTATGAAGTAGCCGTGGGACAAGGGTAGTAGTTCATAGCAAATTAAGAGAAAACCACACTTTTTCTATAATCATGGGGAGATAATCAGACAGAGATAGGTATTCTGACTAGTTGACGATCTGTATCGTCTATCTCATGACCATATTTTACCCACTCGAATGGTTCTTCTCCGTGTATGAGAATCCAGAGCTTATAAGGCTGTACATATCTGATATCATCATCATCATAAGTGATAACATACAGCTCATCATTAACAACATCACCAAGTCTATACTGAGGTCTACAATATAACAGTGTCATGTGTATAGAATGATAATATACTCTGGTCTTATATATGAACAGATTTATTGCAACCAGTTTTGCCATTTTATTCATGGTTGATTAAATATATGTGAATTGACAAAACCGTTAAAAATACATTGAAATCTTCTGAAAACCAAGTTTTGTGAAACTTATAGATTTTGGCGATTTTGATCCAGGTTACGAGTGCGAATTTTAATTCTTTTTACTACCCTCCCAACGGTGTATATTTTCCACCAATATGAATGCAGCTGAAAACATGATGGTTAAGTCTGTACTACACTACATTATTAGGAAAACAGGTTATCACCACATGTGACAAGCTTATATTCTCAAAGAATATTTAGATTAGATGTTCGGTGGGAAAGTTAAAACAATGCATTTACAAACAAACCTGATATTCATGTTTTTGGTCAACAGTATTGATACCCACAAAAACAAGTTATATTTTTGTGACATTGGGACTATTGCAGTATTGCAGTATTGCAGAGTAAGTACATATATTGGCTTGGTTTGGTTTCTATTTCATCAAACAAGTTTAGTTATTCCTCTCTGATCGTATTGAGGTCAGGTATGATTAGTAATATTTTCTGCAGTAAGCTATGCAATCACGCTGCAGCTTTAGGATCTCATCAAAACCCGTCGGAACAGTATTTCCTCAAAGCTGCCTGCCTTTAATTTTGATATTAACTTGACTTTGATATTGACTTTACAGATAGTATAAGGGGCTTAAAGTAGGTTACTCATCAATCTGATCTGAAAATCTGTTTACATAGAGTCTATCTATAGAATTAGCCTGTATTGACTAGCTTGGTCGGGGTTCCCCTCCCCCCACAAACCACAATAAAGCTTAGAAAGACAGGGTACTTTAAAATCAACTATATTTGTTTTTGATGACAGGAGTTTTCTGCACATGTTGATCGATGATTATGAAAATTAGATGAAGAAGTAGTGATTACCAATTTGAGAGAACCTTGGGTATAGAGTGTAACATATGAGCAATACATCCAGGGTTAGTATCAAAGGCTGCCAACAAAATAGCTGCACTGCGTGCTTCACTTTCTCCAGGACAAGAACTGTTTTACATGTACTTTATTTTCAACATGAAAATCCATAAATATATCACATAACCCAAGAATTTCCATTAGATATAAGCTGGTAGGCAATTTGTTGTAATGGGGGTGGTGTAAAATTCCTGACATCCGTTATTGGAATAAACACATTCTTTGCCAGTCAGATGTTGCGGCCTATGTATTGAGGTTATCCCTAACAATATCTGTATTCTCGCAGACGGCCGGAAATATAAGCCCGTCTGATCGCCCCATCAGTAACTGACACGGTAGGGTGGGGAATACTAGGCTGAGTATGAGTCTAATGGCACTTCTATGTTAGAATTAGTAGATTGGATGTTTCAATCTCTAAATTTCAGAAATGGATCAGAGTATAGAACATTTATATTTATTATGGTTGATTGTAAGTGCTCACCTTGGTGGAACTTGGTTCACATCTTCCAATTCTATATCGTTCAGCTTGTCAATCGATGACCTAGAAATTGTTATAACTGAGCGTCGTGTACAACAGCTCATACCGAATCCTATCGGTACACATCTCCACTTCTTGACAGCAGTTTCTTTACCTCGAGCTGTAAGATATCATAAATGTTGTCTTTCATTTTGTACGCATAGAAATAGCTTCGGTACTACCGCCTGATCATTGACCTGGATGCAAATCAGTGACAAAGCAAAGCATTGTTGCCAAACAGTTCATCGTATTAATTATTAGAAATCAAAAGTTGAAAACATCCGCCTAACGCTTTGACCTGCCAACGACCTTCAAAATTATCTCGATAACAGCCTGAAAAAGCAAACACTATACACAGAGTAAGAATATATATCCTTGCTCTGTGACTATACGGTCAAGAGTAGGGCAAAGACCCTTACTGACTTGTGAGGTGTCATACTAGGACATGTATTATCACTCTATTCAACATCACATAAGAAAGCAATACTGGCTATTACCTTTACGGCTCTTGATAGCATTGTGTACATCTGCTCCTGTTCCAATATATACTCGGCGTCTCACTGATCGCCTGAAAAACAATTCACATTTAGGGAACATAATAATACCAATGAAATAGTTCAATGCAATTTTTCTCAACAAAACATGGCACTTACATCAGCTAAGGTATCCTAGCATTCAAGGAAAAAACACGTTCTACAACATCACGGTACCACACAGGCCTTACACTGAAGGTTGTTCCCCAGTTTTGATCAATTTTAGTAGAGGGGTTGTGAAACCCTAAGGAAGGTAACTTCAGATGGGTACAACTTGGGACAGTCCCAAAAATAGAATTGAATGAAAACAGTTTTCCCTTCGTATTCTGGTTTTCTAGGCCTGAGCTAATTATCTGGACCTGAAAAAGCTCAACAAAATGTCAAAGGATCAAACTGTAGACTTTGCTACTTACCTCCTGTGCCTGCACATACAAATGCATACAGCGATGATTAATAGCACACATAGAATCCCCACAGCAGCTGCCACATAATAGCTCGCCACACAAGCCGGGGACGTGTCAATTGTTTTTTGAGTAACACCAGTGTCAGCCATGTCGTTGTTTCCGTCTCTATCTATCGTGTTATCAGTTTCTCCGTTTTCCCCCTCTTTGTTATCGTCTGCTCCTTCTTCTTTGTTATCTTCAGTGTCACCACCGTCACCACCTTCACCGCCGTCACCACCGTCAACGCCGTCACCACCGTCAGCGTTGTCACCGTCCTCAGTGTTGTCAAAACCGTCAGTTACGTCGCCGCCGTTAGCGTTGTCACCGTCGTCGCCACCACCAGGAGGCTGGGTAGGTTGTGGATCAGGAGCTTCTGTTGCTTGCTGGGTAGGTTGTGAAGCCGCAACAGTTGTAGTTTCTGGAAAAGAAACGATAAAAAAGAAAAAATCTTTAAAAATCCTTACTGTTACCAGCTACTGGTCTTGTATCTTCGATAGTCATATTTCAGCAGTTGAGAAATTGATCCCAAGGATGCTCTCACAAAATAGGTTCAGATTTAGACTACAGAGAAACATTAATTACAATGCCTAGTACCAGGCTACAGTAAGTCGAAAATCCGTAGTACCTTTATATTAAAGCACCTTTTTATTATAGCACCTTTATATTATTACTCATATTTTCTTTCATTGACCAGCTCTATACTATACATAGTCATAACTCAATTTCCCCCACCTAGGCCACCTTTCTCCGTCATAGTCATAGTAGTTCCAAAATTCATCATCATTAAAATCTTCATCATATCATAATTATCACGTCATCATTACATCATATGTGATGTCATCACAAGGCCGGGCGAGGGAAACACAACCTCCCATTCATTCAAGTGGTAACATCGATGGGAGCGATGGTGGCATAACACCACTACCTTCAAGTTTGGGGTTGGTTGATTCAATTAAATACAGCAGTTATAACTAGACAACTAGACATAAGACTAGTCTTTTCCTTTTCTTCTTCAAATATAATTAGTTGATACCTTAGACTTAATAATAAAGTCTGATTCCGGTGAAGGTAGCTGGAGCTTTTCCACTTTAAACACTCACTAACTAGTCCATTAGGCTACACCAACAATCGCTGTTTGATTTATATAGATATCTTATGCGAGTGCATACAAAACTAAAGTTTGGAATGTTTTGGAGTTTTAATGAATGAATATTATACGATTCAATGTTATATTGTTGATCTGATGAAGACTGTACCTGGTCCAGCAACTTCTGGTCCAGCTATGTCTATATCTGGGAATTGGAATTCGTCCCCAGGATCAACCCCAAAAGGATCAAAACTCGTCACTGAAAAAGAAACAATATTGAACTACAATAAATCCAAAGAGGGATTAAGAACGCAGCGATCACAAATTAGGGCAAAGTGAACAAATTTGATGGCCAATCTGTTCTTTTCTAAATGACTGTTTGAATAGAATTCATAAAACATAATTCTGTGAAATTCACTCACCATCAAGTAAACGTAAAATGTAAAGGATGCTCAATAGGAAGTTTTATACCATGACATAACCATCTTACCTTGAGCCAAGCCGGTTAGTAATATTAGTAGCTGCCCCAAACTTAGTGTCATATTTTAGAGAAGTAATCTTAGATTAGAGAGTGCTCAGGGACTGTAATGTAATTAGAGAGTGACTGAGACTGTAGATCATTTCCACGAGTATACATACCTTGCGGCAAGACAGGGTGTAATGGCTGACCTCCAATATCCGCCTCCTCTGCTTAACATCAGCAGGTATACAGAGCTGTGCTAAACATGTTGTGGTTAATAACAAATTAAATTTTCAGAATTCCTCATCTACCAGAAAAATGTGATGGTAGCCTTTTGATAATGGCTAGCGCCTTCTGTCCATACAATATACAGGTGTTATTATTATTATATCATCAGGTAATGGCTGAATATTGATGCAGGGAACTCTTAACCTGCTGCAATGTAAACACAAGCTGCAGTCACTAATACACCAGGCAGATTAGGGAGCAAAGTGGATATTTGAGTTGAATATGTAATTATCTAACTTATTGTAACACCACCTGGACAAGGGAACACTGCTGGTCTTAAATACAGCTGCCCCTTCCCTGTGTTTGATTGGTCGCTGCTTGAGAGTCTCAGGACTCTTAAAGCTTTCGATGGACACTGTGGCTAGCCTTGTCACGCGGTTACTCTGTGGCGCGAGTCTCTCTGCACCCTAGCGACTGTGCCACAAAGTGGCCCAATCGACGTATTCAAATGATGCCTATAGAAGCTGACTTTTTCTCAGTATGGATGGAGTTAATTCTCAGTTTGGGAACTCAAGCACATTAATCCTATCGCTATCGGTACAAGGATAAGCAACCTGAATTGATTGGTTGCACATGCGCTAAGTGTGTTATGCATGGACAACATGGTAACGTTGTAGCAATGAACTTGGAGAAAGGTTATTGATGATGAATATATAGGATTGATAAAAATTACACTTATCGTGTTGTATTTATTCCTATACCAATTCTTGAAAAGTTGATTGGCGGCCATGTCATACTCATACACAGCCTACGTTTATAATACAGAGCCTTGCTCTGGAGTTGTGACACTGTTGGATTTGTGGTTTGAATTATGTGAGAGGGGCGCATATTTCAAGTAAGCGATTATTGACTAGCTCATGATCTTTCAAAATAAAAGTGCAATGCAAAAACTGACAGAACAGACAGAAGTTTTATAAATTATACATAGTTGACAGATATAGGCGGACATCAATAAGTTGTGAGCTGGGAGGCTAACCTGGTAATAGTCAACTATGAAAAGGCCATAAAATAACATAATCTGATGTATGTATATATGTATGTAGCAGGCAGTAACAGTATGACAAGGTGAGTGCCACTACCAACTACCGGAACTACAGTAGAACATGTCTGTTTCCTCTGTAGTGGATGAGGGCTATGTAAAAAGATGTGTATTACCGCCATAGAGTTATTATAATAACTCTATGATTACCGCCCAGGGACTCGATGCTTGACTTTGTTGTATCACTTCAACACAGTGTATGAAGTTTGCCACTACAATTTTTTTAATGATCCAATTATTTCCGCGACGCAAATCACTTTTCACCTCCAGCGGTGGGTAGGGGGAGGTTTTGATCTTGGGGGATTGTTCAATACTGCCAGCAACTAATCCCCACTTCAAACACTGCTCGGACACCAGAGGGAACAAACTTGTTATTGGTATGCACATGATCTATCGCCATATAAACTAAAATAATTAAGAGATTATCCATAGTCGGTTGGTTAAATTTTGGTAACTACATTTGGTTGTAGATTTATGTTCTTCTAAAATGACTGAATGTCTTGAATGAAGAGTGTTACATTATAATCTACTCTTACATACATATCAGACATAGGATTATATTAATCTTATACTTTGATGCTGTCAGATCTAATCTGTCATAAAAATGATTGAAACATAAAAAATGACGCATATAAAGTTCTGTACAGACTGACACTTGGTAACATTGCACCACTCTGTTTCTCTCCTAAGCCGACTGACTAACCAGTCAAATGCAATGATGTAAACAAGGACATAATTATAGTTTAATCCACACTTTCTCCATAATGTCGACCATCAATTCTGACTGTCCTGCTGAGTTTGCAAGCCAGAAAATTTCTTTTATCAAGCAGGCAAAGCGTGCATGGTATTCGCCAAGTCCCCTTTGATCGCTCAAAATAATTGTCGTCCAGTAGAGGAAGCATTAAAACTTTGTTCCAGTTTTAATTGTTAACGTCGCATCATATTCCAGCCATTTGTAGACTAGTTTTGAGTTATAGTTGTTGCACAGTTAGGAGTGACCTTAATTGTTTGTTTAATTGTTTTCAACTTGCTTGTTGGCTACCAGGTAACTGTTCTTGTTTAGTGAGTGAGAAAGATAGCAGGAAGTGTGACGAATATCATCAAAACAAAATACCTCAATAAATTTCATAATGTCTGGTGGTTGGTATCAAGGTGCATGATTTATGGTTAACAAATGGGAGAGGCTATGAAGCTATGATGATTCGTGGGATGTGAAATAATAATTAGTGGTTTTTTTTACTGTCAATCCTACATAATAACGCAATACAAACAATATTTCGTCAACCTCCCTGACTCATTGGAAATCGAAATACACCAATGAGAAGCAGGTGTCAAAATCTATAACCCTTGGATAACATATCGGGTTAGCCGTGAGGATTAATTAGATTAATTTATCACTCTTATGAAATGGTAAGAGAATATCATTAATTACGATTAGTATCCTCATTTTATTTTAATATAACCATCCCAATATACAGAGAGTGAGGATTGAAGGGAAAGTTCAGTAGGTAGAAAGGCGTGATCGACAAAGAGTCAGTGAATTTATTAGATTTAGTAACACAGTTTGGAGTGTGAGATTGGTGAAACGACCTGAGCATAGACCTACAGCAGGTAAATCTATAGAGCATAACAACATCAAACATATTTTCGTAGCTAAACCCAAAGCAGCATCGTGCACATCAGGAAAGAGTGTAGAATATAGAATCTAACACTTGACCATTTACTTTTTAGAAGATTTATAACAGCAAATCATGAAGTTGCTAATTCTGTGTGGACTAGTAGCTTTGCTACAGCTACAGGGTCACAGTGGATCACCAGTAGGTGGAAGTGATCTAGATAAAAGAGAGCTAGACCTGGAGGAGCTAGATTTACTAGAGAGAATACTGCATGGAGGAAGTGAGAGCCAAGGTAAGTTTGGTGAGCTAATAGCTGTACACACTCAGCAGTCATTCAGCCATTCAGTCCATTGGAATGGATGATTATGATTAATAATTATTTTTTTCTTTTCTACGAAACTGTAGATTTATAATGGAACTTCAAGAGAAATCTCTAATGAAACCTCAAAGTCTAGATGTAACATATTTATGCTGACATGTAGGATGAATTTTATAATTAATAAGAGCCGAACAAACATCAGAATCGGTAAGAATAAGAAACCCAGGCACAGCTGTAATCTATCTACTGTCAAATCGACATTGCTAGTACCATCTTATAATCCTGCCTAACTTTTCAGGTAATAATGATGATGAGAACCCAGGCAGAGAAAAAAGACAATGGACACGATGGACACCAAGACCTAGTTATAACTGGAGGCAATATGTACCTAGTGGGGTGCTACCAAGCTGGGGTCGTGGAAACAATCAGGGAAACAACAATCGGCAACCAGCCACCCGACCACCACCATCAACACAAGCCCCGACAACACCGCCACCGCCACCTACAACACAACCACCAACAACACAACCACCAACAACACAGCCACCTACAACACAACCACCAACTGTAGTACATCAAGGCTGGCCTGTTGATAATCTGCCAGATGTACACTTGCTACCATCGCTACCAACTGTGGTAGCCGCTGAAGAGCCAACCACAACCACATCAACACCAACCACAACAACAACAACAGCACAACCAATAAATGGTGTTGGTAACGGCAATGAAAACATTGGTGAGAATAATGGGAATGGAAATGGAAATGAAAATTCTGGAGTTGGGAGCAATGGTAACGGGAACGGAAACATGAACAATAACACAATGGGATCTGGTAATATAAACGGGAACGCAAACATTGGACCAGGATCTAGTGGAAATGCAAATGGAAATGAGAATCAAGGAGGAGAAAGCGGCAATGCAAATGGAAATGAAAATACTAATAGCGAGAGCGGAAACGCCAATGGAAACTCAAACAAGGGTGGGGAGAACGGGAACGCTAATGGGAACGAAAACAGCGATTCTGTAAGTGGAAATGCCAACGGAAATGATAACAAGGGCAATGGCTCAAACGGAAATGCAAATGGTAATTCTAACACTGGTGGAGTCCATGGCAATGGGAACGGTAATGAAAATACTGAAGGAAGCAATGGAAGTGGCAATGGAAACGAGAATACAGGGGGAGAGGCTGGAAATGGTAACGGGAATGGAAATTCTGAGGGTGGAGAGAATGGTGGTGGAAACGGAAACTCTAATACTAACAGTGTGAGCGGAAGTGAAAATGGAAATTCAAACCAGGGTGGGGAGAATGGAAACGCCAATGGTAATGAAAACTTAGGCGGACAAAGCGGCAATGCAAACGGAAACGGAAACACTGATGCTGGAAACAACGGAAATGCTAATGGAAACTCTAACCAAGACAGTGTAAGCGGGAATGGAAACGGAAACGTGAATCAGGGTGGAGAGAATGGAAATGCCAACGGAAATGAGAACTCTGGCGGAGAGAGTGGCAATGGAAATGGAAATGGAAATTTAGAAAATGGAGAAAATGGTAATGCAAATGGCAACGGAAACACCGATGGAGAAAATGGAAATGGAAACGGTAACACCAATCTAGGAGGTGTCAATGGAAATGGTAATGGGAATGAAAACTCTAACACTGGTCAAAGCGGAAACGCAAATGGAAACGAGAACGTTGGTGGGTTGAATGGAAACGGCAATGGAAATAACAACACTGGTGGTATGAATAATGTTCTGAATGGGCTTCAAAATGAGGGAGGTCAGAATGGAAACGGAATAGGAAATGGAAACACAGCAGGCCTCAATGGTAATGCTAGTGGTAATAAGAATCTAGGAGGAATGAATGGAAATGGTCTCGGCAACAACAACCAAGGTGGTTCTAACGGAAATGTGAATGGTAACAGCAACGAGGGTGGAACCAACGGGAATGGGAGCGGCAATAACAACTTGGACGGACGTAATGGAAATGGCAGTGGAAACGAGAATGTGAATGGTGTTAACGGAAACGGGGGAGGTAATAACAACATTGGTGGGGACAATGGCAACGAAAGTGGCAATAACAACGTAGGTGGAGAAAATGGCAACAAAGGAGGCAATGAAAATACTGGTGGAGAAAATGGGAACACAAATGGAGGCGGAAATATAGGCGGAATAAATGGAAATCAGAATGGAAACGAAAACTTTGGTGGAGTAAATGGAAATGACAATGGTAATAATAATACCAACAGCCAAAGTGGAAACGAGAATGGCAGTGGGAATGTTGGTGGAATCAATGGCAATGAAGGGGGCAGCAACAACGTAGGAGGTGAGAATGGAAATTCAAACGGAAACGGAAATACTGATGGAATAAATGGAAATCAGAACGGAAACCACAATGTAGACGGTGTTAACGGAAATGAGAATGGAAATGATAACACAAACAGTGTTAGTGGAAATGAGAATGGTAGCGGGAACGTGGGTGGTACCAATGGAAACGCAAATGGAAATGACAATCAGGGCGGAACTTCTGGAAACTCAAACGGGAGTGGAAATGAGGGTGGAATCAATGGTAATGGGAACGGGAATAGCAATAAAGGTGGAGAAAATGGAAACCAAAATGGAAATGGAAACACTGATGGGGTGAATGGAAATGGTAATGGAAGTAATAATGAAGGGGGAGACAATGGAAATGGAAACGGAAATGGAAACACAGGAGGCGGAACTAATGGAAACGGAAATGGGAACGGAAATATTGGAGGGAACAATGGAAGCGGAAATGGAAACAATAACGTAGGCACGGATAACGGCAATAACAATGGAAATAACAACTCAGGTGAGAACTGTGATAATATTCTAAAACTCTGTAAATACCAGAATGCCACAGTCTGACTGGTACTTTGCGTCTTTACAATGCAATACACCATTCATATATCTTTATATCCATCTCATCATCCAATGTTTACTTTAGCGGCCTTAAAGTCTAGCTCTGTTGTTTAATTGTCCTTCGCACTTCTCCCACCCCTAATGCCACCCACCCATGCTTGAGGTGGGGGTCCCTCTGCATTTTGCAGTTCTAGTTTAAGTTGCTACAAAGCTGCCTCCTCATTTTAATTTTGCAATATGCTGTAACCAGTATCTGATATTTTTCGAACAGGAAGTACTAGTGGAACCTCTGCATGGGTTCCAGGTTCATGGAGGAACTGGCAATCAAGACAGAATAACGAACAGAAGGACGTCAGAGAACTTGAGGACGAATTAGTTACTGAGCTTCAGCATTTGTTAGATGAAAGGAACGGACAGTAAAATTCCAGTAAACAGCCTCCAAAGCTGTCTCTGACCACTCACAATTCAGTTAGTTTGAAAATATTGCGAAAAGTTATATCCAGAATAAGAGGGGATGGATTGTCACTGCCCAGACTAGCGGTTGAGAAAGTCTTCATCACATGATGCCATGATACCTCTTTATCGGATATCAAATAAGATCAAAATGTTCATAGCGTTATGATCAAGTCTGTAGACACTGTCTAAGGTGTGACAAGAGAATGTTTGCTGTCATATTAGTGCGTCAGACTTTGTATTGACTGTTTTTGTAAATACTCTCTTTTTTCTTATATTTTCTAACCTTTAAAGTTTCAACTCTAGTCAAATATTTATAAGCTGTCAATACCATTCTCTTAGTGGCTGCTAAAAATTGGCATCACACACTGTCATTATTGAGGCAATGATTATATTGTTTTAGGAGGACAGCCAATCGACCATATACCCACAATAAATACTTCTATCTAACAAATGTACCAATATAGACCTCTGACATGAAATCATTCAAGAAATATATGCTCATGGTGTGTCATTCAATACTGTTTCACACTGACTGTTCTCTCGTCCTACTGCAGTTTGTACTTTTACTTATGGTGCAGCCCTCAACATAAATAACATCAAGTTTAACTTTGATCGATACAATTATATTACATAGAATACCAAATTTCTTTCGCTTGCACACATTAAAAAGCTGATTTATAGGTATTACAGGGCCATTACAAATCTTATAATGTGGCTTATAAATCTTTATTTAGATTAAAATGTCCTGCTTACGCCCTCGGTGGTATGATTCATCAAGAGAACCATGTACAAGGCTGTGCACATTTATCTTTAAGGGGCGGAATCTTTTATCTACATGATATTTCATCACAGGTGTTCGCAATAATCTCACTTGACATTTGTAAAACATTGCCGTTCACAGAATGAGCGCGTGAATGGAGTTGCGTTCCCCTGGTAAAATAGGCGGATGATTCCCGCAGCACAATGGTGTTTTCAGTTACACCAGGGAGTTAGAGATTATATGTTGAGATCCTACTGAACTATTTCTGTGGTGGTCAATGAACTACATGGGGTTGGTGTTTTCCAGACACAGTCAAACAATTGAATGATCACATTGTTAGATTGACCAGTACGATCATTACACATTCAGACGATGGTGTTTGCTGTTCCCATCCTCCATCAGATGACAGTAAAGAAAGTCCTAAACATTTCAAATCTATGTATAAAAAGCTATCCATCAACCATAAGAAAGCCAAGATAATTGTCTGCAGTGATTTCAATCATATACTGCTTGTCAAATATAATCTTCATAAACCGTAAGACTTCGAAACAAGGGATAAGGCTATTCTAGATCAGCTCTTAACAGTTTGATCCATCATTTTGCCTGCCACCACTATCAGGAGACGAGAATGATTACAGCTGCATATACTTGTCTGGTCGGAATATCACAATTCATAGGTATTTGACTTCCTTTTGTCGACCATGAAATTCTCAAGCAAAATCTGCTGCTGCTGGATTTAGCTATCAAGAATGGTCAAACATCACAAAATTTCAAGATATCTGTAAAATGGTTGATGAATAGTGAGTACCAAGCTGCAATGACCGGTATCCTTGATAAACACAGTCTTGTTGAAGGCAGGAAAGAAAGATCAGACAACTCTTTCACATTGACGCCACATCGCCACAAGACATCGATAAATAGATGCCTACTCGGTTTTTGCGGTTTCCGTTATTACCGGTTGACGCCATCAGTGGTAGGGATTTATAGCTTGTTATGTTATGTTTTTCAGCTAGCCCATTAAGTTCATTCTAAATCATTCTTGAACAAATCCCTACCACTGATTTCTTATATACAGGAGATTCACGAAAAATGGAGCGACTCCTGAGAGCGACTAAGGATTCTATTGGGCTCTATTTCTATGCCACACATAGACAAGCCAAGAGACTAAGCTTTTAATAAGGATAAGGATAAGGACAAAGTCAGAAACATTGGTGTTTGTAAGCCAGCTGGTGAAGCGTCTAGTAAAAAAGATCTAAGGCACAATCTGTCTGCACAAAACTCAACACAGCTGTAGCATCTCAAACATGGAATAAAGCAATAAATACCAAATAAAATGTATATCTATATATACAAATAAATAAATTTGATGGAAATAGAAAAAGAAATGAAAAGCTGTTCTACCAGAAGCTCAGTGATAAAGTGTTATCAACAAGCGAATGAACTAACTAAACCAATATCTCTTCAAAATTAATGATTCTTGCAACACATTGATAAGTTCTCGACTGCTCTGTCACCTGTAAGCTATGGCGAGCCAAGACAACTCCTTAAAAGATTAACAACTACAAAGCTACATATGGAGCTAACCTACCACTATGGGTTACTAAGGCAGCCCCTGGGGATTTTTGTGTGAACTCATATCAACAATCAAATGTAAGCCAACAACAGCACCCAAATGTATGAAGGCACTCTAAAATACGTCCTCCATCAACAAAGAACTAACTGTACCTAAGATCATGATAGAAAATTCTGAATTGAGAGAATACCCTTCCTCAAGTCTACTGGGAGTTCAATTTGATAAGCATTTTTGTTTCTCAGATCATTTAACCAAATTGATTGAACATACACAGACATCAACCTACGCCCTGACACCGCCCTGTTCTATAAGGCCAGTATACTATCCGTACGCCCTGACACCGCCCTGTTCTATAAGGCCAGGATACTATCCGCTCTGTCGTTTGCCTGACCAGTGTGGTACCCATATTAGACTAAAAATGATATAGATAAACTGGAAATTTTTCGAAGCATGTGCACAAGAATTATTTCACCCCTCCTAAACGACTATGATGAAAAGCTGTCCCAGCTACATCAGCGTACATCCAAATGTATTGTGTCTGCGATATGTATCCAAAGTCCAATCCTACGATGATCATGTGTACAGTGATTTGCTTCGACTGTCTCAGAAAGTTGGTCAGACAGCATTCTATGATAAACAGCTTTTTGAAAAATTCATTTTATTCCATTCCTTTTTTTTTTACACAACCTAATTTGTCATGATATATTGGTAGGTGATTATAACAAGGCTCATGAAAAAAGCTGGGCAATTACAGGCCGATATCATTATCATATCATTTCGACAGGGTTATGTTATTTGTTTCAAAACTGAAGAGCTATGTAGACAGCAAACAAAGAAAATTCATGTTCCAGTAGCAATGATTGACATGTCCAAAGCATTTGACCCTATTGTCCCGGATCTTTAGCCTGTCCACCCGTCCAGCCACCGACAGCCTACGCAGGCTACCAGGATCTCATTGTTTGCAGAATTCGACATCTAGAATTTCCTGACAGCGTGTCTAACCTCACTGCAAGGTCATGCAGCATGTCAGAATGGGCTGCGAGTTATCCAAGTCCCGGACGTTACCATGGGCACTCTCTATAGGGTACCAAATTGGGAGCTTGGCTTTGGCTTGTGTACATAAATGATAGAATAAATAGTGTCATCACGAGATACTAGACTGTATATCAGAACAACTCCCTGAACGGGGCAGTTACCAAAATTTGCACAACTAAAAAAAAGATTCAGCTGATAAAACTCATCCTGACAATGCTTAAACATTGTCGGATGGTTAAAGACTAAATTCAGCCCTAGTGGACACATCACCTGTCATCAAACTTCTCAATGTCTCTGCTGGTGATCCCCCAAACTTTGCTGAGCATAAGCAAGATGTAGTCTCACAAACCAACGACAAACTATTCACCATAAGAAGACTCAATAAGACTCCAAGAAATGTCTAATGACTGACTGCCCATATCCTCTCAGCCTAAAAAGTTGTCAACAATGCGTGTTAATGGATACGAGATACCATCTATTCTTAGAGTTGCTCTTTCTACAACAGGAGCAGATAACCCTATACACCATCTTGAGTATGACAACCCATGCAGTATACAATGCTTGTGATTAGTCTGAGCCCCCAGACTCCTTCCCCTCCCCACGACCCCTGACATACTTTATTGACTACATACTGAAAGACAGTGGTGATGTTTTAATCATGTGGAGATTGACTGAACATGAGATACTACGTAACATAACTGAATATGCAAAAATATTTGTATAAAATTTTCTGGGAGATGTCATGGTCAGGTGAAGACTAAGTTATGACTATACAGTCTTCTTATTGCGTTGTTAAGTTTTCAATTCACTTTTCTAGGGTTTATTGTTGGGAAAGATTTTTTGGGCTTCTTACTATAGCTCAGAGTTCACAGGCTATTAATAGGTTTTTGTGAGTATGGGAATAAGAGGGATCTGAATATATCTTTTTCTTCTTTTCCATCTTATCCATTGAGGTTCAGCTTTTTTGTAAGCTTTTAGGTTTGGATATGTCCTGATGCTCACCTGAATATACGAATATAGATGGGAAGTCCAGTAATCAAAATGACAGTTTTGGCATTATCAAAAGGTAAACAAAGGAATTATGGATGATTGCGCCTCACCGCACATGTGTCGATAAGCTCTGATTGAGACTCTCAACTGTAAGTAAAGTATGTAATACTGCCTCTTCGTGACAACCCCATTTGTGCCCAGGGAAAGCTCTGAACTCACAGTCCATGTCAGTTACATGTTTTGTTCAATGTTCAATATATTCTCACAGAGTAAGGATATATCCCTGTAAGGATATCATCTCTATCTTGACAGCTCAGCTAGGTAAAATATTCTAATTTACATGTAGATCGGAGAATCCTCTGATTTTAAATGAAATAATTTGGCCGAAGGAAATGCATTAATTGTCAGGTGTCACCCACATGCTTGATATGTGCCTCTCTAAGAAGGATCAAGCTGATTTCGGCAACTTCCGCATGACAAACCTGACAACTCAAAGAGACATGGTATGTTAAAGTGAATACAGACCAACCATATTGAGTAGATTAAAAAATATTTTAATTTCGGTCTTGTGATTTCTTTCACATTTGTATTAAGTTTGAATGCATGACTAAGCTTATTTCAGCTTGTTTTCATATTGTTTTGGCAATTCCTCAAAACAATAATTATAATAAGTAAGATGTCAAAATGTGTAAACTACGTCATAGACTGTCTATTTTTGAGCCAGAAAATGCATTTTAGAAATATAATTATTTCTTGAAATTCTACCCGTTCACGTGATTAGAGAAATAAGATAAATACGGTGATGAGAGTTCACTGTGACATTAAATGGAGTTGCTCAGCTGCCCAGTAAAACTATTTTTTGCCAATAAAACAATTACTCCTCTTACCTCAAAATATATGGCAATCGAATACAAAAATAATTTGAGGAAACACGTATTGTTTTCAATGCTTTTAATGATTTTTAAGCAATTTTCGGCGTGTTTATATCTCAGACAAATTAAGTAATGATGTATTGGTGAAAGGTTAAAAGCATCATGACATAGGTGCAGGAGAATGATTCCCTTACTGCTGCCAACCCAGTGTTTCTGGAAATTGGTTAGTCTGCCCTCTTTTAAGCAGGAATCCAGATATTAACAGAACCATTGAGATATCTTGATTCTTTATTCTTCATCATGTTTGTTACCCCTAATGCATTGCAGGCTATTAATTTGAGGAGATGGGTTGTATAAGAGGGACTCACCGACTATTGCTTCTATTTCCTTCTAGTATTTCAGGTCAAGCTTTGTCATCCAGACAGATGACATGATATGCAGCAGTCTTTCTGACCTTCTATTACAGCTGGTGTTGATATGGGTATGATATCTATAAGAGTATAAGAGTATAATCATATGAATTCATGGATCTATCTTGGACAACCAGACTGTATTCATAGTATTCAAAGTGGTAGGGTCGATGGCTTTGTGTATGTGGGCTAAATCTTTGCAAACTATGGTCAATGGGAGGCCATCTTGAACATATCAGACCAAATGCTAGAGGGATAGTGACATCACAAACCATCATCACAATACTGCGACTTTTTTTGTGAGAAATCTTTATGACAAATGGTGCAAGTGTTAGTTGGGGTCGGTTTGTGTGCCTATATTGCATCTATTATTGCATGATTAATTGCAAATACATTGCGAATTTTTTTAAGCCAATACAATTAACTTGCTAATGTGACATAAAGCAGCCGGTCTTTCTAGAAACCACAACCACATTTAGTTCAAAAAAACATATCATCGTAATAATGGAAACTTAAAAGGTGAGGGAACTGCTGCCAAATGAGGAAATACTTGATTTAATTGATTAATTTTCACTTAAAATTACATAATGCTACAACTATTTTCTGTTTATCAGATTTTTAAATTGATCACTGGTACGATACTATGACGACTGCCTTCCTTACCAAGCCTCTATGATCCACCAAATCAAGGATTATAATAATATACCAATGATATTAATAACCTGTCAATTTTTTCAAATTCAGTTAGGACCTCACAGAGTATGTGGTCAATTATGATGATTCATTGGTGCAGATTGGTGATTGGGTCTATAAACTAGCAATACAATCAAATAATAAAAAGCGGAATGGTGGTGTTATGGAAATTGATTAATTATGAAGCTCAATTAGGTAGGTAACCTGTCAAAATACGTGGTTATCAAACTCTTCAATAGGCTCGGACTAACTCACCTCAAATCTCTTACTGTAAAGCCTCTCAATTGAAATTGAGACTGGTGATGAATCATTTTCTATGGCTGCCTACAGCTCAGCAAGAATTAAATCCAATTTTGTTTGTCCAGGGCAGTAATTGTGCGCGTTGGCAAGCATTGATTGCACGGCGTGTGAGATTACTTTTAACTTTTTGCAATACTGACAATAAACTCTCTTGACAATGAGGTGAATATTATTTTATTTTTCCCAAATATAAGTTATTTTCTATTTCACACAAAAATTATGAACTCAATGCACCAAGCAAAATATTGTCCACGATTCTATTTGGCAATAAAGCTATCAATGCTGTATCTCTATGAGCATGACGGAGACAAATACATCTAACTAAACTATTCTATTTTATATATTATGGCCATCTCATGTGTATTGTTAGGTAATCAAAGGAAATAGAAGTTTCTTGTATTCCGTAGCATCACTAAACTTCAAAGATCAGGCTGAAGGGAACATGTTGTGAGTAAGTTACAAATAATTTATAAAAACTTTTTTTTCCTAAGCTGATCATCTACCGGTAAAACCAACTATCTTACAGGTAGTTTACAGACTTTGAGACTAGTAGCTGCCATATAATCTCACCTAAACATTACATGTTTGACTTTATTCAGAACATATTTTTCTGACAGTGTAATGAGTTTATAAAGATTGTGGTTGATGATCATCCAATGTCTTGGACTTGTAATCTGCTCAGTGTAACCTTTGCAGCAGGTTATCCATCCCTCTAGTCTACACAACATCATAATATTAATATACAGTCAGTTTTGTATATCGATGATGCTGTGCGGTTGGTTGCAGAGAGTCAGTTATTTGAGTAGATTTAGACATTCCAGTCACTCGAAACAATTTCGCAATTTTCTTTTTTTGGTGACTGAATACATAATGGATTCTGGTTTAAGATTAATGGGATATAATCAACCTTTATGTTCCTCTTATTGTATGACATATGACTTTAATAACTAATTATCATTTTGATAGTATAACTTCTACATTAAAGTGTATTTTATCATCATCAACCCCTTCTAACTTTAGCTTCATTGTGATTGAGTAGCATCAGATGGTAGGCGGTTCTATAGTACCCTCTCTATATTGTTATCAACTTTGTGATGACAAGGCAAAATCTTATAGGAATCCGCATACTATTATTAGTTATTGGTTACATCAGAGTCAAGTCAAAGAGCTGGATATGATCTTATCTTGATCAGCGAACCAATATTTAACAGTCTGTCTGCGGAGTCTGAGGCACATTTTATCTCCTACATTCGGTAAGGTAAGTCTTATCGGTAAAGGGATATGCAAAGGTTACTTTTCAAATTCAACTGGAAAGAGGGAAGAATGTAGGCATTCTTTTTCGACTGCAAAAAAAACACAACACAGTTTTTCGTAAATAGTCCTGATGTTATTCTGAAAAAGAATTATTGGTGCATTATAGTGTTGATCTAAATCAGCTGTGGGCAACGTGCGGCCTTTTTGCCAGTGCGGCCTAATTGGTAATATTTTGCGGCCTAATTGTGGCCTTTTGCCTATAAAAGTTTTTACTCATTAATTTTATTTCCCGCTTTGTTATGTGGATACCAAGTTTACATAGCGCTCTGATAGCACAATATTCATTTCAAAAAATGGTGGCCATTCTGTACTATGCATGTAGCTTCGCTTCCCAAGTTATTCTACACAAAAATATTTTCAAGTGCTTTATTTTCAAATTAAACCAGAACAGTGGCCTCTGGATGTTGAAATCACAAAGTTGTATAATACTATATTAATTATTATTTTGCAAAACTGTCATTTTGAACAAGAAAGGCAAAATTGTATCAACATGTTACAAGAGTGTTGCTGCATTTTGGCTAAAAATTTCCAGATTCGTACCTCTTATTTCACAAAAGCACCCCTCCCGCACCCACCCTGCCCTATGCCATACACATGATACAAAGGGGTATGATCATGTATACATAACCAAATCAACTCATGAGAAATATGACACCACAAAACATCAGAAGATTCGATAAACCAGTAATTTTGTTAAGATGATATTTCTTGCAAAATAATATTATTACAGTTTATAGTTTATAATTTACACAAAAGAATTGCCAAAATTGTTACACCTGTTCCAAATTCAAGCTTGAAAGATATGTTGCGGCCTTTTGAGTTGAGACTTCGTAAAATGAGGCCTTTTTTATAAAAAGGTTGCCCACCCATGATCTAAATGATTAACGACACAATGAAAAACTGTACTGAAATTTCTCTCTAATTTCATACTGCTGTAACTGTTGAAGTGGTAGTGGCAGTTTCAGCTCATACTACAAGACAGAAAATCAGGTTCTTGACCCGGCTTCCGTTCTTGATAACATTTTAGTGAACCCGAGCTATCTTGAGATGCGTTCGATTAAAGTTATTACAGCACATTACATCTTATATGGCCAAAGTTTTATCGCTACTGCTCTAAACGTGACTTTTCAGAACTTTTGAGTATTATTATATTAGCAATCATCTAGTTATTTTCACAGCCCAAACCTCACAGATCAGCTTATTTGATCATGATCGGCACACCCATCTATATACTATAGCAAAACAAAACAGAGAAAAAGGTTTGAGCACGGTGCAATGAGTGCATTATCAAATAAACCATGAAATGTCTAGGAGAATTTATACACTAATCCAGGAGTTGGTAGTATTTTCTTTAGCCTTTCCACGTCAATTAATCTTACGGGATTCGTCTATTGATGGCATACAGCCAGCTAGTGATGCAGGTTCAAAACAAAGATTAAGATTAATATTAAGAGCCACAACCAGCTACTTGTATATAAATGTATACTGTACTTTTTTGTGCAATCTGGTCATATGTGTTGGTGTTGGTGCAACAGACTATGGGAGCACAGGTTTGTAGGGAGGTTGGGACTATTTGTCGAGATCAAGGCCAATTAAGGACCACAAGCCACTGACTATAACTTGTGTGATATTACAACTACAAACTACTCCTTTGCTAATCGGCAATAGGGAAAGTAGACAATCTTCAGTGATTGGCAAAATTAACATAATACGGACTGTAATAACTTTTATGCTCTCAAAACTTATTTGCATATTTGAGTTTTTCACTATTTTACATTTAGCGTTGATGGCTTACTCGCAGACGTTTTCTGACCAATTGTATAGCCAGGTAGAGGTGTGCCATTTTCATTACAGGGGTGAGGGAAAGAATTAGATTGAGGCCTCCGAGGTTCACAAAAGGGGAAAAAAAGTTCCCTGAAAATTTAAATTTGCCTTTTGTGTAGCAATCGACACTACAAGGCAATTGAATCCTTTATAACTTAATACCTATTTACCTACTAATTGTTAGTATCTGGTGTTCCCAAGGCTCAGAGCACAGAGCACAGTGCGTTGGTCACAAGGTTAAATCATTATATTGATGTGACATTGATCACACAAACGTTCCCAAATCTAAAGTGATACAGTTATCTGACAGGATCTATAGAAGTGTCATTTATAATACAATGATGGTGAAAATTTCATGGTTGTTGTTATGGGTTCTACTTGCGTTGCTTGCCATGTCAATTTATTTTGTTCTTTCCGACTTAGATAACTAGGTTATCCAGCCTTAAGTTCTAATGGAATGAAATACACTTAATTGGTATGATGACCTCATGCTATGGTTAACTTATGGTACACCCTGTCAAATCATATTTTGTAGACATCAAGTTAAAAAATGTATTTATCGGCAGCTCTCCTGCTGGTCATGCTCACAGCTGCATCATGTCAACAGCAGACATGGGGTAAGTTCTGTGATCAACCTCGTATCAATTAATCCTAGCACACCAAGATTTCCTTATCAGTCTGGCATGATAAATTAATCAGCCCACCATGACTATTGCCATCAATCTCCGAACTACTCTCTACCCAAGATACATTGATTTGCGCATATGGATAGATATATAATATGTATATTGATCTACAACGTGAAATCTGCTTTAGATCGGGACTATTGGAAGGCAGTAAATGAGGATGAGTTAGCTAAAGCCTTAAAGAAACCAAACACTGGTGTCGCTAAGAATCTAGTGATGGCTCTTGGAGATGGAATGGGCGTAACCACAACAACAGGTAAACAAGAAAACTTTGATCTCTCCAGTACCCATAAAATGTTGATATGTCTATGTATCTGCAATTAAATCTTTGTATCATTGCTGATATTTAATTTGCTCCTAGACTTTCAGTGACAATAGTGCCCAGATCTTTGTTCAGCTTGAAAGATTAGTAAATATAAATGTCTTAATTGTAGCGATGAGAATTTACAAGGGACAGAAAACACCAGGAATGATTGGAGAAGAAGCTACTCTTACCTGGGACTTATTCCCATACACCGGTAATAGTAAGGTATGTGTGTACTCAATAAAGGTTTTAGGCAAACTTTATTCTCAACTCAGCATGAGGTTAAAGCATCAATCTGTAGATAGTTTACTGTATACTTACCGACACATATCTGTCATGTGATAATAGGATCACTTAAAGGGGCGCACAGGTTTTACAGCGTAAGATAAGTAAAACTCGGCCTTTTTTATTTTTGGTCCTAACAGTGCGTACGTCAAGGTTGCAAGGCTTTTGTTACTTTCTGTTTACTAAGAAGATTTTAATATTAAAGAGCTATGATTGTAAGTTGGGGGCATAAAAAAATAAAGATGAAATAACTTTTACTAATGGTTGATTACAGACATATTGCACAGACATGATGACTGTGGACTCAGGAGCCAGTGGTACAGCCTACCACTCAGGAGTGAAGACTAAGTATGAGGCTATCGGAGTGGACGACAGAGTGATAAGGGAAGACTGTGACTCTGTAGCCAACGCTACAGTTACCTCTGTACTAGACTGGGCACTTGCAGCAGGTAAATTTGTACTGATAACTAACAGAGAAAGAGAGTTGTCTTTTGAAACTAAGCACTATATAATAACAAAAAAGAACTAAATTCTAAATCACAGATGGTGCCAAATCACTCAAAATGCTGAGCTTTACAATTTCTCAAGCATATCCCTGCATCAAAACAAATTTGCTAAGAAACTCCACACACATCAAGTCGGAATAAAGCCATGTTTGGTTTCTACAGAAAATGCTGAAACAATAGCTGAATCATAATGATTTTCCAACAAATTATGTTAATTGCCTTAAGAGTTCCTACGCAAATCCTTAGAGCCTGAAGGTTAAATCAACTCTTTGTGACCTCTGCCAGAAGTTTTCTGCAAAGTAATCGTTTTCCACCAAAACATCCTGTTTTTAATATAAGATGACCTCCCTATTAACATAATGATGATGCGCTGTAATGCAATCTCCTAAATATCACTGATTTGAAATCTTTGTAAGGTAAACTGTCAAATTTAGAGTGTGTTTGAACTAATTTGCTTAGAATGATGCATTGGCACTGATAGATCAGTTCTAGGCACATTTCTGTGGCACTGTGCACTCAAAATCATTAGGAATAATAGCTATCAATATGGGAACTCGGAGATGATGACATAAAGTTTTTACATAATATGCCATCTCCATGAATATATTACTCTCAACCAACTACAACTGAACTGAATGTCCAGGTTGATATGATATGATCATTTAATATAAACAGGTGGCACAGGTCCTAGGGTGAGGGAGAAAATGCTGTAGCAAATTTTTTCAATCTCTAAGTAAAATGATTCAATGTGTCTAACTATCAAATTTACATGAGCTCAACCAATTATAATTACATTTTGTATTTGACAGGTAAATCAGTAGGCATTGTGACGACAGACAATGTTGTGGGAGCATCACCTGCTGCCGCTTTTGCTCATGCTGCCTTCAGAGATTGGCAATCAGATAAAGATATGCCTGAAAATTCAACATGCAAGGACATCGCCAGACAACTCATCGAAGACAATCTGGATATCCAGGTAAGGTTATGCTCAGATTCTCATATTGTGTAGTGTCAAGATATACTTAATCAAGTATTATTCAGTTCGCCCGTTTTGGAATTTATCCTTCTCTACTGGTAGCTTTGCAACGACTGCGTAAACAGGCCTACCCAGATCAAGTTTTATCTTCTTCATTTATATGACTAAGTGCGTACACGTGCACACTCACACACATCTACACACGCACACAGACACAAACATAAACATGCACACTCACGCCAACATACACATGCACATACACAATCATACACATGCACATAAATGTGAGACCCGTACCAGGGAAGACACAAATCATGCGTTCCTATATGTCATACTTGCCAACCTGTACGCATAAAGCGTTTGTAAACGCTTATTTGACACTAATTGAATTTTAAACGCCAAACGCTAGTTGTACTCATTTATGGTTTTCCAAACGCCTGTTGATCTAATTAGGCAATCAAAAACGCATCTTTTATCTTTAGTGTTTACTTGGTTGTCATGGTTAAATAATAGTCTAAAAATCTGGTATTGGCTGCAGAAAACCATGATGTTGATTTACAGTTTACTTTTTACCTGTCCAAGTTTTGCATGAGCCAAGTTGCAACTTTTCTTCAACGAGACACAACATAACTAGTAATCCATTGTAGAATATGGTGGTTCTGCCAACTTCAACTTTTCTTTAATCAGAGTAACAAAGTTGTCTACCTCCTTTTTGGGGTGAGATAACTCAGATCTCCTGCCCCAGTGTTTCAAGGGCAAACCAGAGAGAATGGGCAAACAGGGTTTCAAATAGCCTGTCTTGTCCAGACAGGCTAGGTTACAAACAACTTCTCATTTATTATTAGCAGATTGCACCTTACAACGCAAAGGGAAAAAGACTAATGTTGAGTGATCTGCACTCCTACGCTACTAAGGACTACTTACTGTGATAATAGCATTATTGGCGCGTAGCGCGAACAATTTTTTTGGGCGTTTTCTGGTCATTTGAGGCACCCTGGAGTTTTGTAAGCATTTTTAAGCATTTTGCAAATTTTTGTACTCATTTTGGAAAAATTAGGTTGGCAAGTCTGTATATGTATATAAATTTATCCTTATATCATTGTGTAGGTGGTCCTTGGAGGTGGGAGAAAGTACTTCTTTCCTAAAGGAACCAAAGATCGTGAAGAGGATGATGATGGTAGAAGAAGAGACGACAGGAATCTGGTCCAGGTTTGTAGTCCTTTTTCTATGAAAATGTTTATTGATCGGTTTGAACTTATGAGATGTGACAATTGAGTACAAAGATCTGCAGCGTGAAAAATTTCTTATGCTGATTTGGCCTAGAGCCTTTAATCAGCCTCCTCACCAACCAGAACCATGACTGCAAAGAGCCTTACCCTAAGTAATTGGCGGAATAAAAAGTTCGCCCATTTTGTGCATGCTTGAAATAGAATTCTTATTCTAGCTAACATTCACTCTCTCTCTTAATATATATTCTCTCATCTCGGCGCGCCAAAACAAAGTTTTAGCTAACAATATATATTATATTTAGTCACCTCAAAACTATCTATACTAAAAGCTATCATTTACTACTGTAGAACACTTATTTTTCCAACTTGGTCCACACACAAATTCGATACTATGATAATTCGAGTCAATCTCAGAGATCCGTGTTGTTTGATTTTAGGAGTGGCTTAGAGAGCAGGATATGATCGAGAACAGATTTGGCCGAGCAAAGTATGTGGAGACGATGGATGAATTTGACACGGTCACTGCTGAGAATACAGATTATCTGTTTGGATTGTTTGAAAGAGAAAGAATGCAGGAAGAGGTAGATAGAAAAATTAACAAGACAGAACCTTCACTGACTGAAATGGTTGAGAAAGCTATATCTATACTCAGCAAAAATCCAAACGGCTTCTACCTCTTTGTGGAAGGTAAGCAAAAGTTGGGACTGGAACAAAGCCTCCTTTGCTCTAGAAGGGAAAGCTCACTGATAAGCTATACCTTACACTGCAAACAACGAGCTACTTAGTGATCGTCTAGAAATAAAATTCGCAGTAAATGAAAATGGAGGTCTTACCATTATCAGATACAAAGGGTAAATTGTTCTTGGCAACTTCTGCGGTTGTATGTATCCTACATTGTAATGAGGGTTCTCTGTTCTTGTTCTTTACACACTTTCGGTGTGAACCAGTTCTTTCAACCTGCAGTTAAAGAAGTCACAGCTAATAGAAAATATAAATCACATGCTTTGTTTCTGATATCAACAACAACACACTTATTCTACAGGCGCAAACATAGACAGAGGCCATCACGAGAATCGAGCAAGAAAAGCTCTTGAGGAGGGTCTAGAATTTGATAATGCTGTTGCCAAAGTGATGGAGATGACATCGACTGATGATACGCTGGTAGTCGTCAGCGCTGATCACAGCCACGCATTCAGTTTTGGAGGTGAGATAAGAGATAGAGCACAAGACATTAGTATGATTGCAAGGGCAAGGGTATGGGTATGGTTACCTACCCGACAAAAGCCATCTTAGCATAAGGGGGCATGTTAAATCGGGCGGTCAAATAAGACCTCGTATATAGAAGAAGAAAAAGTGCCACAGAAGCCATGCTGACTGCGAAAGTGTACATCGTCAAACTTATCTAGTCATCAGAATCAAAGAAGCTTCGCAGCAGTCTTAATCATTTCACAGGCAGCAATCCTTGTTGTAAATCTCACTATACGTGAGATCCTCATGATTGCGGGTCACTACTCTTATAGACATAGACCAGGCTATATGAGCGCTTCTGTTCAACAAAACTTAACCGTTGAGTAATATGGTATCTCTCCGCATACTGCTGGCACTGTTCATTCATATGCTGTCCTAAATATTATTCAGGTTATACATTGAGGGGACAGAGCATACTTTCGGTTGCTAACAGCACTGCAAAAGATACAACTGATCTGAGTGGTAACAGTTTCACAATTCTGTCCTACGGTAACGGGCCAGGTTTCGTTGATGCCTCAGTCAGACCAAACTTCACAGCAGAGTACTATGGTATGTATTAAATGGTAGTGGTGAAATATGAGAGTTACTCATTCCCTAGCAAACCTTCTTCTCGAAACCCGTCATATGGCTTGTACATTATCATTGATCCTGCTTTAGTTTTTATATCCTACGTATATGTTTTAATTTTACACAAGTAGATCAAGGTTGATCCAGTTTGCCTGCATTCTAGTTGCTCCCCCATCCACCAGTCATGCCACGTGCCTGCAGCGTGACCAGTGGGGGGCAACTCCGAATAGGCGGTTCTGAATCATTAGTGCAACCTTGGTGCAAATGTAGCGAGCACAAAGAACTCATGATAGTTCTTACTTCTATAGAACAAGACCGAGTCTACCAATCAGCTATCCCCCTTAAATCAGAGACACATGGCGGAGAAGATGTTCAGATATTCGCCTCTGGACCGATGTCACACTTATTCACAGGCGTTCATGAGCAGACTTTTATTGCACATGGCATGGCTTACGCCGCTTGTATTGGAGCCAACAAAGATCACTGCAATCAACAGGCTCCTGCTATTACCAGAACAAACTCAGATATCAACCAAGATACGAGCTCAGCAACAGTTAACCTGCTGTCGACTGTACTAATGGTCACAATGGCTGTGATCGCTGGCCAGTTATAGAACTAGTATTATTATTTTCTTTAAATTGCCAACTACTCAATATTTTGTATTTCAAACTTTTAGGAGATTTTTATTTTTTTTACATAATTTCATGTCAACATATTGTTTGTCACAATCTATGTATATGACATGGTATTTTCAAACAGATCTTAAGATTTAAGATAACATAATTAAATACTTACAGCATATAAATAAAAATACTAAATAAATACAAAATACTACTACTACCTCTGCCAATTCTAGGCAAAGTAACAAATAATTAATATTTATTTCAGAATCTGACAATGCAGAATCGTTCTAATTAAAGGTATTGTTTATATACATTATTTTGGTTATGTAAGGCAAGATTGATATTAGGTATTTCCTTTGGTTCCAATGTAAAACCGCTTTCAAGCTGTTGATCATCCGTATCTGTGATTTCTGAGTCACACAACACCCACCCCTCTACATCCAGTGGGGATTGTATAGTGGTAATAGCAGGGAGCGTGGGAGGTATATCTCACCCTCCCTGGTAATAGGATATGTAAAGATTTCACTTGAAGGAGGGGAAGAACATAGACTGTATCATCATCATTATTATGTGTGATCAGAGAAATAATTTTGGGGCACCATTACTATTGCACTACATGAAATACGGGAAAATCATCTAGTAGGGATATATGTCCTATTGTACAGGGTATTTATAGCTGGCTGGGTGCATACTGCTGTTGTGCTGATAGTGAAACTTTCAGGTTTTTCTACAGGACCCTGGTGTTTTGTATCCTTTTTGTGACCCTGAATTATCTTGTGTTTTGTTTGTATTTAGTCAATAGTGCATGTTCTTATACAGGACACTGCTGGACATCTGTCTTAAATTATCAACCAGTTATGCATTTTAGAAATCAATACTTCAGCAAATTAGGATGCTAAAAATTGTTAATCTGATAGTTTAGTATATGAAAATGTCTAAGACATTTACAATTTTAACTTAATCTTTCATTCAACTTTATCATGATGAGATGAGATGATCAGTACATTCTTAATATCATTTTAATCGTAGCAGCTCTAATCAAGGGGCTCTAATATAGATAGGGTTTTCTTATCATAGTGTTTGGACAATTAAAGTTCGACCATGTAAGATCTTAGTTCAATGGAACATGAGCAAACCAAGATATGATGACACGATCAACAGCAAATAAACCCTGATAAAAGTACCGCTGAGCACAGTGCAG